>VYZV01000870.1:97706-134687 GCA_013401275.1 Pandion haliaetus | reverse complement strand
AAAAGGAAGACAATGACAAGCATTTGATTAAAAAGCTGTGGGTGTATCACAAATTAAAGATAAAAGTGTATTTTGGAAGGTGTGTTAAGGAAAGTTTCTGCTATATAATTAGGAAACAACCATGAGCTCGCTGTAGTGTGCTTAGGAGAGGAGTTTACTACAGAGCAAGCACTCTTGTAGGGACAGAGTATTTGCTTTAATAAGATTCTCTCCTTGTGGCATCCTCTGGGACACCATCCTTCTGTCTGATGAAGCACTTAAATGCTTAAGTTTTGCTTAAGGTTACAGCTTCTCTAGATAATTCTAATTTGAGAAAGGGAGGAAAAAAGACATAAAGGAAATCACAATGCATCTTCGTAGGCACTGGTCCATGGTTTAATGCAATGTACTCAGAAGAGGGTTGTGCCTTGTCTCCTGAGACTACACAAAGCAAAAAGGTGGCTGAACATCTTTCTACCCTATTCCTTATTAAAAATCTGTTTAAAACTACCTTTATGAATAGTGGCTGAAGTTCCCCACCAAAGAGGAAGCTCTTTGCCATTGCACACTGCAGTCACCTCCACTTTGCCCCACGGAAAGCACTGCTTGTAATAAATCAACACTCCAGTACAGACTTACCCATGCAAACTTTGGACTTTTCTTGCTTTGGTAAGGTGCATTGTAAGGCTGCAACATCCCAAAATTCAGCAAAATGTCTGAATCACCCTGACGAATTGAGCGAACAGGGGCCAATTAGCTGATGCTGAGTTTCATGTTGCCTTGCCAAATAACTGTACTCAGGTTAACAAAGGTTGGCTGTAGCCAGGGTTCTGATTACCAGCACATGGAAGCAGTTAATATGGAAGGGCTCGCTACAGCTTGGTGGTTATCTGTCTGAGGAAGTGGGACCTGGGCAAAGGTACAGACATCCCAAAGTCTGGAAAAACAGCTAGAACCTTGACAACACGTGAAGAGGAAGATTTTATCTTCAGCTGATCCAGGAGGGACAAAATAAGTATGGATTTTAAGGGAACAGAGCCTGCAAGCTGTTTTATCTTGATTCTGTCCTTGATTCAGTTTGACTGCAGGTAGCAATGTATTTGGAAAAGTTGCCTGCTTCTTCACAATTGCTCCTGGCTTTATGATTCCCTTGGAGAAGCACCAGAGCTGGGAGAGAAGCAGTTTCTCTGAGCAAAGCTCTAACAACTCTGCAGCTGTCGGTGTCATTTTATACATTCTGCTCAGGATGAGATCGTGCTATCTGGGAGACAATCCTGCTCACCTTGGTTACACTTCTCTGCCTTCAGAGCTCTGTTGTTTCTTTGCAGGTCTATTTATTTGTCCTAAGTTTGCAAAGAACTTTCTTGAAGCCCTGCAATTCTGACAGTCCCCTTTCAACCCAGATAAGTGGATATTCAATAAAAATTATACTGAACAGACTTTTCACTAGAAACAACAAATTATTTGTCTCTTCACTGTGATTGAATAGTGGTGATCCCATAGAACCTGGCATAAACACAAGCATTGCTTGGATACAGAGTACATTTAAGGTGTTTCTGGTTTATTACCTATATTTAAGTTATTTCATGTCTGTTATACTTTGTATGTCATTCATTGATCTTTGTACTACATTCATTTTAATAAGCATTAAAGGGATTGATACTGAAAATCCAATACACAATAGGACAGTCTGTGTCAAAATGGGCACAGTTTTGATGTTCTTGGTAACATTTTAACAAATACTTTTGGGTATCCGTAATTTCTGAAATATTGCTGTTAGACTAGTTTTCCTTGATTCCATTCCTATCTGTCTGTGGTTCACTGTTTAACAACTTCCATTCTGTATGAATGCAAAAAAAGGAGTGAGAGAAAACTTCACTGATCAGCCATAGACAAAAGGGAGGGCAAAAACATTGTCAGATTTAGTGGAAAGAGGTTTGAACTTAAAGGACCCCGTATAATATGGTTTGAAACAAATCTACAAAACAAGCAGCCCTGCTGTTTTCCTGGATGTCAAACACAGCTGCTGAAAAGAGGGAACGTGCAGAGGTGACATCATGCATCTCCCAGCAGACCCCCACTATCTGGAGGTCTGGGAGCCAGCTTGCCCAGCTACACAAATTCTTCAGATCTCTGTATCTTCCACAGAACATTTGACATGGAAAATTTATGATCAAAGTTTCAAGCCTTTTGACAGCCAGTGGACTGTCAGCATGGGAATTAGCTTGCAACAGCACTAGCAATGGCAGAGAAGGCTCCTCTGCTGGCTTTTAGCTCCCATTGCTATCAGTAGAGGTATTCTGTACACTTCTTCCTGAATGTCTATGCTTCATCACTCAACAGCTTCCCAATGCATGGACGTAGGAAAGGAAGGAGATAATAATTCATTGATTAATCAAAAGGAATGAGGAGAGAAACCTAATCAAGATTTAGTGGAAAAAGATAATCATTACTGCTGATCTTGGGCATGCAAAAATGGATCAGGTGTAAAATGTCTGAACTTGTGCAAAAAAAGTCTTTGCAGCAGTACATAACTCATTTCACTGTCATGTCAGACACTCTTAACCTGTCCTCCTAAGAGATGCACAGCTATCACACATAACCTGGAGAAATCATTACTGATTACTAGCACCATGAAACTCAAGGACTTCTCCCAGCTCACTTGTTTCTTCTCTGACAGGAGCAAGAGATCAGAAATGAAAGAGGATGTCACTTCTTAATAGTCTCCCAAGTCAAGCAAGCCTATTAGGATATAAATATATGGTCTTTATTTGCAAAGAAGCATGAAAGAAATTGCTACAAAGGCAAGCAGAAGTAATATCCAGAGATATCCCTCAAATGAGGGATGCGGAGCCAGACAAAAGTATCTCAAACAATAGAGATCTCTAGCCTGAGGACAGAGCTCCATTTGCTGAGAAAAAGTGATGTAGGATATTTACCCCAACTATGACAGCTGCATGTTTGGCAATCAATTTGAGTCCACGTGACAAGACTAGCAAGCGATAAAAACCTGGTTGGAGTAACGGATAATATTCACAATGGTGTTTAGGCTGTTGTCATCAGTTGTTTCTTTGGACGGTTTCCTCTCTCCCCAAATGGCTTCTTCCATCAAGTGATTCTGCAAAGGTACTCAAAGAGTTGTGTAAACCAAGGGGATTAGGGTCTGTACAGAAGAGCAGTCCTCAGGCTGGAAGAGGTGAAGCCATACACAGGTGAGACTTGGTGCAGGAAGAAATGAAGGTTAATATATAATCCTGGAAGAACAAGAGGCCACTTCGGTCCTGGAGAGAGCTGCGAAAATGCAGTGGAGCAGAGCTACTGCTCTCCATGGGAAAGAAAGAGAAAAGAAAAATAAATAAAACAAAGGTCTGCCCACTCAGCTTTATCACTTCTGCCTCTGACCAGATGATTACACCCAGAAAAAATCAGTACGAGAGTGAATGCTCTCGCTGCTCCCAACACACTGTGTTATATTTAATTCCTGATCTTTTTAAGGAGATATTTTCTAGTGGGACACAGACAGGCTTGTGCAAACCAAATCTAAGCTATGACTTTCTTGTTCAGCAGGGACATTTATCCATCTACACACTTTACCCATGTATATAGCAGGTAACTTCACTCAAATAAATCTGCCACTGTCCAAAAGTTGGAAGATGTAAAAGTTTGCAGCTCTTTCACTCTCTTTCGGTTGCAGTCAGGTCTGAAGGCCTTGATGTTGAGCTGGGCCAAGGCGTAGTTTCCAGGAACTGCTGACTAAGCCAGCGATATTATCAGGAGTTACTGTATTAAGGGATGGGAGGGCAGGCACAACAAAAGCTGCGTGTGCAGCTTTTGTTACTGTTGTTGTTAATCAGAATACAAGTAAATTATTTCTTCCATCTGTGACTCCCACAAATAAGATCTCCCTGCTGCTATTTTTCTCAATTGCTTCACTCATCAAGTCCCTTTGTTTTGTATGTCATGCTGGCCATTTATGATGGAGTAAAATGGATTTGCCTTCTGGCGGTAATTTTTTTTTTTTGTTTGATTTGGGTTTTAAATGCATTGAACATGAGAACTTTTGAAACTTCATGATGCCTGAATGCTTAGAGTACTAATTAAACATTTAGTGTGTGAAGAGGGGGAAAAAAAGGCAAACAAACCAACAACCAAAACCCCAGATGAAGTATAAAACAGAGGAAGCAGAGTTCAAGGCAAACTTTATTCGGGGGCAGATTTCATCTTCTGCTGAAGGATGAAGGAACATTTGCTCTTCCATATTCAGTGGTTGCTGGGACCTGGCAAGCTGCAATACCACTCAGGGCTGTTTTAAATTGCTACCCTAGTACAAAGGCATCTGTGGTGATCTGAAAGCATATGGAATAATATGAATACAGAACATCCCCCGGTTTCAAAGAGCCTCTGTCTTCCTCTGGCATGCCACTGCCTCTCTCTACCTCAGGGCAGGACTGGTTTGCATCTCTGTTTGCTCCGTACTGGTGCAGGAGTGGCTGCACAATGTCTAGGCACAGCAATAAGGACAACCTGATGTGGAAAGCCTGGCACAGAATTGGCTGGTACCAGCACGGCTGGTGGCCTGGGACAGTGGCAGGTGGTGCACCGAGTCCCCAGCAGTTGTCTGAAGGTGCAAATGGAGAACGAACACCTAATGGTCAATTTACAGGAAACATGGTGCTAACAGAGGAGAGACAGGAGGGAATTTTTTCTTTAGCTGATGTGTACAGAGTTTACAAGGAGTATGTAAATGCACAGGTTTCCTAAAAGGCGAAAATTATTCCAGGGCCTCTCCAGGAGTTCAGCTGAACCAAGCAGTGCTGATGAAATCCTGATTTCTGTGACAACCCTGACTTAACGCAGTTGGGCTTTTGCCATCATGTGCCCATGCAATTTCTGGAAATAACTATAGCTGTGAAAACAAGAGTATGAAACAAGTGGGGCAGATCCCAACCTCCATTTGTGCACAGTTGGAAGTTTAACTGCAACAGAGATGACTGCAGCCAGAGGCTCCTCTCCAAAGAGGTAGTGGCTGGCTACTCCGATCAGATCAATAGAAATGCCTGTTGAGGGAACATATCTTTTCAAGTTACAGCTCTGGATGTTTTTAACTGCCTCTTCTTTAATAAAGGGAGCTGCAAGTACCAACTGGAGAGAAAAATTCAGATTCAGGGGACTACTGAGAAGTCTCCCAGTTTCATCCAAAGTTTAAAATCACCAAGGATGGTTGTGTGAGAGAGAAACCAGTTACTGTGCTATGCAGGCTTCTCTACTTGGCTTATTATTGAGTTAATCTGTGTGAATCTCATGACGTGGGAAGCTGCTCCATGGCTCTTGCAGGACAGCAGCTCAGCACTGTCACTTCCAGGGGGTTCACTTCCACATCCAGGCTCTTTTTGTTCATCCCACAATGAGATTTTTTCCCCCCTTGCTCCAGCCCCAATTTAGGATGCTGGGAACTCCTTGATAACATTTGAAGCTCCTCAGCAATTCAACAGCTGTAAGAAGTCCTGATCTGCAAGAAGGATAATGAATTTGAGAATTCCTGAGAGAATTTACTGGAGCTATGGCAAATGCAAAGCCAGTAGTCCATGCTGAAGTACCTAATCCTTCAAACTTTTGCTGTTTGATCACTGTTGGAGTCTTAAGTTCAGCAGAAGGGAGTTCAATACCAAAGGACTGTGAAGTAGCTTCAAGTCCCAGCTGCACTTTTATAACTATTTTATTAGCAGAACATGGATACAGGTTCTTCCATAATTCAAATCCTCATGAAGTAACTCACACCATTTGTCAATGGCACCAACAAAACCACTGAACACCATGGGGAAGGTTGCTCTAATCACATATTCATACAACCATTGCCCAAAGGGGCCTGCAGGAGAAAGCACAAAGGACAGGATTTACACCATTTAGCAGTAGACATCTACAATGTCAACACCCACACTCCACGGTTTCATTCCATTATGCAGTAGACACACACAGCTCTGTGGAAGGCATAACTGATCCATCTGGGTGACTTGCGTTATAAGGTGCCTATATTCCCTGCTGACTATAAAGAGGGAACTGGGAAGCGGTGGAGGCACCTATGTCTGATCAGAGGAGTCCCAGTGGCCGTCATTTGCACTGCACCGTACTCTGGGGAATCCTCCAGAATTCTTGGATGCTGAGAAGGGTAGTTGAGATTCTACCCCCAAATCCTCACTACTATGAGCACTCTTGGTTGAGCGTACAGTATGGATTTACCAGATTAAATCCAGCATTCAAATTATCTGTTAAGCATGAAGCTATCTGAACATATAACGATAAAGTCAACACAGAGCAAGGTTTTGGGGGTGCAGTCTTCAGTGAAGGATTTAACCCAGTGATTTCAAATATAACTCCCTGTATTTGCAAGGGTTGAAATAATTTTGCAGCATCTTGAATGACAGGTTATGCGTCACCATCCATCAAAATCATGGGTAAGCAATGAACAAAGTTGAGGATGGGTGATTTAATAACAAACAAACAGATAAAGTATCCCATTCTTATGGAGCATGGATATTATTTCATTTTCTATTTACTGTCAGGATCTCCATGATAAATAGTCCTTCATAACTTTGATTCTCACATGCTAGAGTTATTAAACTTAACTGTGTTTCCCCCCATGCTTTATCAGGGCAGGGATGAATTTTCATGATTTATCCAACATTCATAATTTGCTACAATCTCATTGTTTTGCTTTTTGTTTCAGCAGCTATAATATTAACGTAGGTCAGTAATTCTGTCAAGTGGGAATGATGATACTCAAAATAGGAAATTTAAAGCATGGGAACTACATCTTATCTTAAAGATGCAAAAATGAAAATCTTGGATAATCACTGGATGAACGTGTTGAGAGCAGCTGGGGTCTGTACAGTCAGGGAATATTTGCCTACTGTATACTTATGATATGCTTATATGATGCAAAGTCCTCTTCCATTAGCCTTTGGCTTGGATATGACTTAACAGTACAAGTGATTTTTCCCTCCCACTTCTGGTTCCCATCTAACAGAATGTGCTGAATTATCTTAAGAAGTACCTTGAAATATCACCAGCTCTTGGAAGAATTTCAGGGCCCATCTGCAACCCAGAGAAAACTCAAGCAATTTTGTCCTGAGATTTGGTGTAAGGATTCAGACATCAGAAGACCCACAAGCTTTGTCACATTAGATCTTTCAGTTTGGACCCGCCCTGATTTACACACTCATTTCTTTCTAGAGGCTGAGCTTCCTGGCCAGAGATATCATCATGGGCATTCGTGCACCCCAGGAAATCCAACTAGGAAGACTGGTTGTTGAAGAAAAGGAACATGAGGCACATTTATTGCAGTTATGCATGCCCAAAGTCAAATGTTGCACCTAGAGTGGAAGGTAGACACTTTCTTTCCAGATTTGATGTTGATCCTTATTTTCTGTTGAAGAATGAATTTCCAAGGAAGCCTTGAGAGTAATCTTATGTATTACACTTGCCAAAGTCAGATCTGAATCTCCCGAGATTCATTATATTTGAATCAGCTGCCACAAAGACCTGGGTCTTACAGAGCGGATGAAATAGGGATATCAGCAAGCCTGGAGCTCTCTCCCTGTGCTATGAAGAACTATAATGTATTCTAGGGAGACTGTATCCCCGGGTCTAGAATTACACAGAACTGTGTAATGAATAAACCATCATTTCCTATTGTGTTACTGGGACTGTAATCTCTAGAAATCCAAAATTACCTGGAAAAGAATGTAATATTCAACAGTAGCATAACAGCAAACTATCCCCCAAAGCACAGTGTTCAGCTTATGACATAGTTTCAAGTGCCCTCTTCTGTGGGAAAAAAGTTCCTTCAGTCCTCTAGTAATTTGTTAAATTGAGTCTTTTAAAGCTCTGAATTCCCAAACCACAATATAAGAATATGCACTGTCTTAAGCATTTTGGGTCATATTACCAAGCTCTTCTCTGCAATCACAAGAACTAGATATTGAAAAAACCCAACCCTGAACACATGCATGTATATTACTGCCTCTCTCCTTTTCTTCTCATTCCTCTCATTTTATTCTCTTTACAAACCCAGACAGCAGAGTAATGCCATCTCTCATCTCTGACCAGACTTGTCTCTTCAAGAAACTCAGGCTGGTCATGTCCTCATGGGTAGCGTCCTACCCATCTTTCCTAGTACAGGCTGTGGTTGTACTCACATTCATTGTGTTTGCTACTCTTTGATTTGCTCTCCACCTGCCCCTACCATTATAATGTTTTCAGTACAGTCAGTCTCATACCTCAGTTCACATCCTGTTCTCTTTTGAATCTCTTTGGGCATCGGGGGTGTGTGTGGGGGAGAAATCAATCCACTTTATATATACCACTTTTTGCAGAACTTTCATCTCCTCTGCCTCCAGCCTCCGATGTCTGTTCCTTTTACTGCATCTGCCTCCAGTCTGTACTGTTAGTACATGAGTTTGATATATTTTTTACACTGATACCAGACATGGGTTTGGTTTTTTTAAATTAAGTTTAATTTCATCAATTGCCAAGCACTGAGCAAGAAAAAACGCTGCCAGAGCAGACTTACTCATCGGACTAGGATGGCTCAGATGCTGCAGTTTTACAACCAACTACGTGTAACAGAGCAATGTAATAAGCATCACATCCATCTGCCTTCGCCTCCCCAACCTGAATAACCATCTGCATCCATGCTGGCTGGGAGTGGCCTTTAGCACATCCCAGAAAAAACCCTTCAGCTCTCATTGTTAATATTTTTCAACAGCTGTGGACCCAAGGGCCTTCTCCAGGGCTGCATGACTGCTCAACCATTTGATGAATGGGGTTTTTGAACTGTTAAACCGGCTTCTGATTCAAAACCAAGCTAGCCACAACCTGAATTGTCCACTAACTATTCCCCAGGTCAGACTAACAGATCTGGAAAAGCCTTTCAGATTTGGATGACTTTAGTTGTAAAAGACACAAAGATGAGGGAGGCTCCATGAGAGAAACCATGAAGTGTGGACAGCTCTGAAAAATCCTCCACGTCCAGCACAGCTTCTCTGCAGTCTGTTCATGGTTTTCACTTGTTCAGAGAAGGGAAACAAGACAACAGATATAGTTCCATTAACCTGACAGACATGCTTCAGCTGGAATATTTCAACACCAGATCCATCCTGGAGGCTGAGTCCCCTTTCAGAAAAACTATCTCTGTGCATGACAAACTATGGCCCCTTTTGCAGCTCTTTTTCCTGAGTGGTACCTGTTCCTCAGGCTCACTGCTGATAATAGCCAGCTAAATGCCCCCCTCATCAATCCGCCAGACAGTCTGGTTTCTGACACATTGCCTTGGACATGACTACATCAGCCCCTGCTGCGCCAGCCAGATCATTCTGGATCACATTTGCTTTAACTGGAGACGGAATGTGTAACCTTGTTTGAGCAGATGAGACATCGATTGTATGTTGTCCTATCTCTCCACCAACTCATCATTTGCTCTTTCCAAACATTGCTGAGTATGGAAATATGGAGCAGGCTTCTTAAAAGCTCAAGCTTGGGTATAGTTATTTTGCTCCTCTGAAAGGACACAGAGGCTTGCAAAATGGGTTTTTATGGAGACATCCTACCTTGAAAGAGAACATGATTAACAAGGTAGGAAGTGTGAAAATCTTTTACTTTTAGGTAGCTCTAATGTCAACCTAATACGTCTCTTATCACAAAACCCATAGCTAATGGTGGATGATTATGTTCCATTTCTGGAAGCCACATGATCTGAAATTTTCTGTTTTCACAGAGAAAAAAACAAGCCATAACTATGTTTCTGGATCTTTAGATTACAGGGAAAAGAAACTTGAAGGCTGACTTGGAAGCATCCTCATGACTCCAGGAAAAAAATGAAGAAATTGAAATATTTGTTTATGAATCCCATGATTTTAGTGTCTTCTTAAATTTTTGGGCAAGGCCTGGCTCATGAATTTTGACTGTTTGAAACTGAAAATACTGCTGTGTGCCATTCTAGTGGCTCAAGAAAGCCTCACAGTGAGCATCAAAAAAATTTACTTTTCCTTTAAAACACCCTCATATTGCCAGAGTGATAAAAAAATAGCTTATATATATAAATAAGAAGCTGGTCAGCTGTACTTAAAATATTCAAAGTAAATCTCTTCTTAGTACTTCTATCTTTAAGTTATAAAGCAAGGTTCGTTGGCTGCTGACATTCTTGAATTTCAGATAAAGAGACGCAGTAAGGCTGCTTGCTTTTTCTTCTGCATTCTCTTAAAAATGCCTTTACGAATTATTTAAGGCAAGTCGTCTTCGTGGCTTTTGGTTCAATATGGAGGAGAAACAAAGCTAAACAGCACCCCACTGATAGTATTATAAATGCGATGTAGGTTCTTGTTTCAATCTCAAATTTTACATTAACTGCTGGCATTAATGGAGTCAACTCCAGATTTTGCACCAGCTTAAGTGAAACCAACATCAGACCCAGAAATATCTGATTTTTTAAATAAGCAAGAGAGTAAAACAGTAGAGAGAAATTAATTAATTAGTGATATTTATGATAAAATAGATGGTTATCAAGTTTTCTCCCCATAGCTCTTTAAAGAAAGGAAACTGTTTTAACCACTTGGAAGGAAGAAAAAATGTTGCCAAAACAGCTCTGAATATAAAAACCAGGACATGTAGCCTACAGAAAAAAAGAAACCCAACCCACAACCAACCAAACCAAAACCAAACCAAACCCATAGAGAGAATTCAGACAAGCCAGGTGACAATCAAGAGGATGGATGTGAACTTTCTTTGCCATCGAGAGCTATGATATGATATGAATGATACAGGCAGACAGATTTATGCTAAACTGGACAGCCCACAACGGTTTGCTGCCAAACACAAAACTTGGGGTTTATATCATGGGACAAACATAGGCAAACCAGCCTATCTAGATCAGTTGGCTAATTCAAGCTGATTATGAATTAGTTGCACATTAAAGGCAATTATAGTGTGATGAGACTGTCCTTGGAAAACCTGCTCTGCAAATTCCCAACTCCTTTATGTAATTTCTAGCGCCTAGGTCAGGATGCCACCAGCTTCCTCTGCAGTCTCAGACATATACAGCAACAGTCTGGAAAATGAATCAGCATTTGCAGCATCTCGAATCTGTGTCCACACACACACTGGTAAAGAGGCCCATTTACATGACCAACAGATTTCTCTAGTACAGTCCTATTTTTGAATTTTTGCTGTCAACAGCTGCAGAATTGGTTCAATGACCAAAATGCAGATTTCGGGAGAGCAAGAGGTCTCCGTTGATGTTTCACTAAGTTGTAGTGAGAAACAAAATGTGGCAGACTATAAATGATTTAGTGTGACATTTTACAGGCAAAACTGTTTAATTCTTCTTAGCTCAAAGAGCTGTTTTGTTCTGTTTACAAATGTCCTTGCATTTTACCTACAACAAATGAAAACAGTACCTCAATCCGTAAGAAAAATACTTAGGGAAGAAAAATCTCTTCAACTTGAAACAACTCTTTTTTCAGTTACGAAAACTGTTGAAGAATTCAAGAAATTATTCACCCAGCTTTAGACATTGGGCCTTTGGGGAATCCACTGGAACCCACTACTGTCCCAGGCTCCCCTCTCCAGAGTGACAGTGCCGGCATCTTCGGAGACTTCAAAGCAAAGTTCAAAATTGACTAGATGGTGGCTTACATGAAAGGAGAATTGTACAGAGATTAAAGCCTGGCTCTTTTGAAGACTGTTGGAATTGGAAAAGAAGACATAATAATTATTTTTTTTTTAATAACATCAATTGAAAAAAATAAAAACCAAAACCCCTCACTGTTTTCTTTACATGAAGTAGGACAATTGACTTTGTTTAAAGGACACTTGACTATTGGAGAGGTTGTTTGTTTTCCAGGCTGGGTTTTTTTTGATGAGGGTTACATAAAAAAAATAAATCTCATCCTTTCAGTAAATGTTAAGCAACTTGAACAAAAACAAAACCTTTTTTTTTTCTTTTTCTTCCTAACACCTTCTTAAATGTAACATGTTTTGATGGAGACTCCTCAGCCAGCTCTACCCTTAGCCTTCCTGTAATTGGTTGAGTTACCTGGGAATCAAAATCAATTCCTATTAGAGAAAAAAAGAGAGACTGCACAATATGGCATCAGGCTGGCAATACATCCCAGTTGGTGTAACACCTCTGCTGCTACAGTGCGTCGAGACAACCCTTCTATAAGATAATAAAAGTTTCTTATGCACTCCTGTCAGAAGGAACTGGAACAGCTTACTGGTGACCTCCTGCTGCAATCAGCTCATCTCCTAACAGCAGTACTGGATCAAAGCAGAGACTCACCTCATTGAATACCCTGTCTCTGTCCCTGCTGGGGGTGATGCTTGGAGGAGAGGGCAGGAACAGGGCATGAACAGATGGAGCTTTTTTCCTGGCAGTGTCACAGCTTCCAGCAACCCACGGTTGATGCTTTGAGGCAGAGGTTTGATAACCTACATGTTATGTCAATATTGCTCATAAAGTTATCCAACCCTTTTACCAATCTAACTGCAAGGTCTGACTGCAGCTGACAACAAATTATACAGGCTAGCTCTGCACAGAGGGAAGGACAAACAGCCTTTTTATTAGTTTTAAATTTACTGACTGTTAATTTCATGGGGCAATGGGACAGAGTAAAACACCAGGAGGCTTCAGTTTTTGTCATACTCTTCACAGCCATATACTTCTCTAATGAGTCCTTTGTACATCTCTTATCTCACGTGCCTATTCCTCTCATAGTCCCTCCCTGCCTGCATCTTGTCCCCTAAAGCATGAGATCATTAAGAATGCCACTGAGGTTGAAAATGTTCCAACAAAACGCCTTTTAAATTTAATTTTCTCTTTATGAAATGGAATTTTTCACCAAATCTGTCTGCTTTCCACATTAAAAAATACAAACAGAAAAATCAAGTTTCTTGCAAAATGCCAAAAATCAGAAAGGGAAATATTTGTACTTTTCCAACTCACCAAGCTATTTTTATCTTCAGTTGTCTGCTGAAGTTGAAAATACATGGGAGTCCTCTAATCTGCTTCACAACCTGCCCAGTCTAGATTACTGCTCTTTACGATGGGGACTATTCTTTCCCTCAGTGCAGCATCCACTACAGGACAGCCATGATTTCAGCTGGGTCTACTAGATGCCACTGAAATTTGGTCTCCAAAAAGAGTGTGGACAGCAGAGAAAAATCTTTGTTTGCAGGACAGTCTTAGCTACTGTGAGAGTGACAATGGCCAAGATGCCAGCACTGAGGAAAGGGCCATTCTAGAACAAAGAACAACTAAAGCCGTAGATGAGCCCCACAGGGACTGGAAGCAGGAGCGAGACCCATGACACATCTTTTTCAGGGTCCTTGCAAAAAGTCTTTTGGAGGGAGAGACATTAGCAGCAGGATCAGTGCCCATGATGGTGAGACAGAGTGAGCTCCCTAGGACAACGTTTTTCTGACTTTCCACCAGGCACATGAATCTATAAACCTATAGCATTTATTTGTGTCTTTCAGAACAGCAGATAAACACATTATCCAATCAAATGGTTTTTTATGTTATTTATTTTATGTCCATATTCCTGCAGCACCCAGGAACCAAATTAGAACCCATCATACTGAGTGGCCCCCAAATCCACGGAGAGAGGCACTTTTTGCCTCCAAAGGTTTCCAGCATGAACAGACACGTGAAAGGAGGTGAAAGCAGTAACTGAGCCATGGGGTGCAGAAGGGCAATGGCAGACAGGGAATACTGCTGAGGCCTCCTTGGGCCATCAATCGTTTTTTTTGTGAAGTGCTGAGATTCCGCAAATGTTGTGTCCTATCAAGTCCCACAGCTTAATGATGCTTTTGAGTGGCTGTTGTAAACAAGATTTCTTTATCCCATTTTAAAAGTTTCAGATTCAAACTACCGGCATTTCTGCCAGGTTCTTCTCTGCCTACTTCTTACTGACACCCCTCTTCAGCCAGGATACATGAGATAAACCTGCAGAACTCACGGGGTAACAGATGGAGCTAACACCAGGAGCCCTAATGAGCTATATGAACCAAATTTTATTAGCAAAGTCCATTTGCTGGCTGGGGATCCCAGATATCCAAGCCAACTATTTCTGCCCATCTTTGTCCATTCCTTTCCATTTGTTTTATTAAATAAATGGCAAGACTGGCTCCTAGCCATTGCCTCCTGCCTTTGCAAGCCTGTGATCCCAGCAGCTCCTGGAGCAGTCTTGAGAACCAAGCAGCCATCGACATTTGTAGACACCTGCTCAGTGATGAATAAGTTTGGGCTGGGAGAGCAGAGCACTGCCAAGAGAGGAGGTTAGTATGCATGGGTGTAGGGTTCAGCTTGTACTTTAATGTCTATTTATTCAGTCCAAACTAATGACCCATGGATTAGCCCTCACTAACAGGTGATCCGTTCTTCCATGAAGCACTTTACTTCAGCTCAGCGGTTGGGCACAGATTAAAAAGGGCTCATGTCACATTACAAAAATACTTCATTAATAAAAACAAATTAATTGCCCAGCTGAGGCTGAGTAATCTGCTGGTGGGAGACATGAATGAAGTGGTGCTCAGCAGAAATGCTCTCCTGGAATACATTTATATCCAAAAAAAGAAGTAAAGAGAAAAGAAGGGAGAAGGAACCTTATGGGGGTATGCGGATGGATGTGAAAGGGACCATGGCCTCCGCATTTGTCTAGACCTGAAGCCAGGGCAGAGTCAGTCACTGGCCTCTCACACCAACAGCAATGTCGGTTATACCAAAATGTTTGGGCAGAACCAATTAAACGGCTGCAGGAGGAAGGGGGAAAAAAACCCTGGCTTGTGCAGACACGCACAGGTGAGCGATGCTCATAAAGGGACACCCCGATCACAAGCCACGTGAGCTGCCTGCTCCTCTGCGGCATTCATAGCACAGCAGCCGGGGAACCCAGGGTCTCAGCAAGGCCCAGTATTGGTAAATGTCCTGGTATTTCTGCACAGGCAATTTTCACAGGCAGTGGCTCTCGAAGTCAAGAGTCTTAGGCAAAGCACGGCTGGGATCTTTGTGCTGGAGACTTACATCCCGGGAGCTCTACCGAGATGATCCAATTGCAATGCTTCTTTGAGGACTCACATTTCTGTATCCTGTTCATTTTGAGGGAAGAAAGATTCACAGCATTTTCTATTGACATTTTCAAGAGTGCAGTCTGTCCCCAGGGAAAGCCAAGGGCCGAACATTTCATTAGCCACGAGGATGGGAACAGCAGAGGGGTGACACTAAGGCAACTGTCTGTTCCTCTACTGTGGATCTGCGGAGCACCCAAGGGAGCCCCAGGCTCTGCTTTCAGAGCTCCTCCACCACAGTCCACTGCGGAAAGAGACAGCTTGGCCTCCCCTCTGCCAGGGCTGGGGGTGTGAGGCCTCCAGTGCAGGGAACTCACAGGGGTCCAGCCAAGCTCCTCCAAAGCAGGAATGGGGTGTCTGCCCTGCCGTAGACCCCCACAAGGGATGGAGCTGGCTGCACCTGCATCTTTGGAAATGTTGGTCATGGTTCTGAATTGGAGAGACCTTCTTTTTTGGGAGCACAGATTCATTTTCTGGGCCAGAGTCCTGACTGATTTTGATCTTGCAGTATCCATCAGGACTTGCTTGTCTAAAAGAACTGTGGTTATTCCTGTATTAGAAGGAGTGTGAGACAACAAGGCTCAAGCTGAGAGCATGGGTGTCTGTACTAGCTGTTTGCTGGGGGGTAATCAGAAAACAGGTGGAAAGATCTGTTTATTCAGACACCTGTTATTTTTCTCTTGGCTTTCTAGCCAAATGAGGCTTATGTGATGATTCTGTGTGTGCAGACATGCGTGGGTGAGTCCACTGGTCACTACCCATCAAGCCTGGCAGGGGACGTAGGTCTCAAAGACAGCCTGGTTCCTATGGGCACCTGGAACAAAGGTGAGAAGGAAGAGGGAGGAGATCTTATGTGCCCTGTGTTCAGCCCAGGAGAAAGAAGGGATCAGACCTGCCTCACTCAGAAGATAAAGAGGATATTATATGGATTGACAGCTGCGATAAGATTGAAATATTTTGGGTCTTTTTAAAGAAATTTGTTTTTAACTTTTTTTAAAAGAAAAAAGTATATAATATTTCATATTCTGGAGAGTTTTTTCTCTTATTGGTTTTACCTATCTCAATAATAACAGAATGAGGTTGGGTTTTCCCCCTTTCTTCTTTCCTTGCTTTTCCTTAAATAAGTAACTTTCCCCAACAAACACACTATCTCAAATGCCAAAATATCCCCAAACTTTGGCAAAGGTACAGAAACTCAGGAAACAAAATAAATTTCTGCAGCAGTGACACATTTTCCAAACTACGACCAAGCTGCAAAGCTTCATTTCTCTATTGCTGGTCTTAATTATAAAAACAAAAGTCAAACCCCTGACAATATGACAGAAGAATACAGTGTGAAAATCTTCAAATAACAATAAAAATGATAAGCTCTATTTGAAGACAACAGCAGTGCAAATTGCAAAATGTTTCAGAACTTTTTTTAAAAGGAAAACCTTCAGTTATATGCTGATTATTAATCTTTTTCCTCATAGCTAAAAAATCAAATCAGCTCAGCTCATGGAGGACACCATGATGCAATGTCAGATGTCTGAAGGTTCACCCTGATGGCTCTTCCAAGTACACTCCTTCTCCCCATGATCTCTACTAGCCAGAGAAAGACTGAGTGCTAGCAAATCTTTGCTATAGGGTCCTTTGCCCATCTGTCTTTCCAGCACTGGAATAAGGAAGGATGTAGGACTCTGCCCTTTGCTTCCCATGGTCTACAGGGGCAGAAGTGTCCTTTATAAGGCCCAGACACTGGCAGGGCTGGCTCTAATTATGGGATGTTAGTAAAGGCAGCAGGCCAAGGCAGAAAAAGCAGTCATGGCTCTCCTTTCCACTTTGCTTGTGCCACAGCCCCCAAGAGCCACCGGTCTGCTAATGCCAAAGGAAGGATGTGGGTCTGCAGAGTTTTCCTGCTGAAGGAGCGGGGATCCCCAGCAGGATCAGCTGCTCGTGGTCTCCCAGGCAGGAGCGAGTCCTGCTCACCAGGGTCTCCCCAACTGCTCTTCATCCCAGCTACCATCCCCAAGTACTGTCCTTGCTCCTGCACTCAGAAAGCTGGAGACTGCTCTGGACATTGCTATTGCAATCGCAACAGCAATGATGGAAGGTTTGCCCATGGAAACTATCCTTTCCAGCTTCAAATACCAGCAACCTCAAATAGCCAGCCATGCTTCTTCCAAGGAACCCAGCATTTCCTCTTGAAGGGCTGTATAGTCTCTTTACAGATGCTCACCCAAAAAACCATGCCTGTAAAATAACTTCAGTGCATCAACTGCTTGACACTGGCTCAGCTGAAGGGAGCTCACTTCCAGAAGATAACTGAGTATGGCTGCCTGCCCAGTTTCAACAAAAGATGGATTTTGTAAAGCCAACTAAAACTATGCCATCCATTAGGAGAACTACAAAGCAGAACATTTTAAAGTTAATTGGTTTTGCAATTAAAAGATACACAGAACATGTGATGCAATTAATTTTACATAAAGTTGGTCAGGAATTAAATGCAAAAGCACTTGGTTACTTCTTTAAATGAAGCATATGTTTGTTTCCAACACCACCAGCTTCTTTGCATACCAAAACGGGAGGCACTGAAACGCTCACACACAACTGCAGCCGGAATAATTCTGCATGGCTGTATTTTTTCAAAGGCCATGCTGTTTTGGAGATGATTTGATTTGAAGCATGAAGGCCAGTTTGGAAAGCCAGCAGAACTACATGTGGAGACAAAGCTGCTTCCTGCCCCTTGGCATTAGGAAGTATAAATCAGCAAGGTTTAATTGTTAATCCAGCAGCGTATGGTTTTTAGTTGATAAATATGTGCAGTTGTTTGGTACTGAACTGGCATTTTCAGAAGTTCAGCTGCTGAAAAACTCCCGAGTTTTCAACGCATAAGCTGGTTCTTACCAAGATACCAGTAAGTGGGATTTCTGGTTAAGGTATCCCTGGTTATAACACATCAAGAAATCTTTTGCATGTTGGATATCTGGGTGGATCTGGAAAACTCTTGTCTGCAAGCTTCTTCTTACTAAATACCATGTCTGGTCCTGATTCCAGGGCAGTAGAACCAGGGCACAGGTCTGACTCTGCACCCTACTGCAAACCTGTTGCAAGGCTTATTTTAGACACTGTGTTTCTGTCTGTTGTAACCCACACTTAGAAAATGCAGTCTCTGGGGTAGGCAGGGTCTTTTGGTGTTTGCACAGCACTATACACCATTCGGATCTAATTTTGATTGCGGCTTTTCATAAAGGAAAAAAGCCATTAAAGTCAGGACTGGTAAAGTTTTAGCAGGGCAGCTCTCTAATTGCATTAGAGCTTCCTGGTCTAAAGAGCACAGGCTCAGACTGGTGGTGAGATGAAGCTCCCTTAAACCAGCCTCAGCGGGCTACAAATCCCACCTGCTGAGGCAGCAGGCAATAATGGCAGCCTCTTCTATAAAGAACCCTGGGCTGGTTTTTTAACCAACCCTGCACTGCCTTCCCCCAGCTCAGGGTCTGGCCTAGCAGGGTTACAGGTGGTGTTACACCAGTACCTGAAAGAGGAAAATTAGACCCCAGGGATCCACTTTACAATACTTTGCAAGACCTCCAGCCCTGGGAGTTGGTTGGAAAGCCTCCCTGAGATGGTGCTGTGTGTACCTGTGAGCAAGAGGTACGAGCAGAGGTAACCGTACCATTCAAACAGCCCCACAACTGTGTTAAAACTTGGCATTTCAGCTTTGCAGAGGTTGTATAAACATTTCCTTTCACATTGATTATTGCCCAGCAGTTACCGGACAGGCTGGCAATGGCAACACATGCCCAGGTGGTAACAGCTCATTAATCAGTCAATCAAATAGAAAAACTTGATTCTGTAGGGCTCTGAAACTAATTTTTAAATTCCTGCAGCTATTTTTGTCTTCGTCTTTCATTCACTCTTGCAACAGCAGAATTAAGCCCAATATTATGGCTATTGTGTGGACAAATTGGGTTTTTTTGCAAATTCATACCACTGCCAGAATCTGTCTTCTATAGAGACAGAATTTCAGGGAATGCTTTCAGGTCTATAGGGGAGTAATTGGAAGGGAAACATTAGCACGTCAACTTTTTTCATGCTGTATCTCTGTATGAAGTGCTAGAGAATGCGAACGTTGGAAAATTTTCTCTTATTTAAAGCATGTTAAATAGGAACAAAGCCAGACAAATTATTTTCGTGAAATAGAAATTTATGGAAGTTTCAGGGGAATCACGATTATTCACACATACGGATCAAATACCAGGAGAAAATTAGGCTGGAAAACCTCTGGTGGCAGATGAATTTCTGATCAGTTAAAACATACTGCTTCAACCTTAACACAAGAAAACATGTTGTCTGTTAGAAAGAGACCTAACATCACCTAATATGTTCCAAAAGGGTTAAAACTGAAACAGCATACCTCATTTTGCACTGAAACAAACCTTCTGGGTTTCATTTGGGTTTCAAAAAAAGGTGTTGGTTTTCTTTTTTGTGGTGTTCTTTTTTTACTAATTCACTTTGAAAAGTATTATTTCTATGGAGGTGTAAGTGAGGCTGCCTTGAAAATTTGTTCCTACATGTGGAAGGAAAGAGGATGAGCCCAGGACACAGAGCACATGGCCTGGAGGGGTGAGAGGGCAATAGATGTTTGGGCGACTGGTTGTAATCAGAGCATCTCACCGGAGGCACAGAGACGGCAAAAACCTTCCGATTGCTAGGATTATAACGCTATCATCAGACTGCCGGAAAGCACTAAAAAGCCCTCACAGAGAGTATTCATTTCACAAAAGCTACCTATCATCTTCCAAATAGGCTGGTCTCACATCAGCCTCATTAAGGAGGAATCTGCATAAATTAACTGCAGCTCCCTGTGACATTAAGCTCTCATTTTTGCAGACTGGCTTGCAGGGCATTGAAGCCAGGAGCAAGCAGTACCTTATTTTTTTCAGTCCCTCCAAGATGTTTTTATCTACCGAGGAGGTTTCAACAGCAGCTGACAGGGAGACTTTTCTCTCTTTTGTATTTGTACCATCCGTCTATCATCTGTCCTTCAAGGTGATGCAAATTCACTCCTTCCCACCCCACTGATAGCTCTTTCATTTTGAGCAGATCTGATTAGCTAAAGACGAAAAGTCAGAGAAAAATAGCCACAAGAAATGACTGGGCTTAGATATTACCTGGGGCCAAAAGCAACACTGGTGGAAGGGTCTGATGCTTGCAAGAGATGAAATTGCAGTAGTTTAGGAAACTGCAACATGCTGAGCTGCTCTGCTGATGCTTCTTGTAGGGACAGGGCAATCTTAAAATATTCTGCCATGACCACCCGCAATCCCTAACCATGCGTGAAGATGGGACTGACTGCTTATCTCTTCTTGTCACCCATGTCCCACAGGTGGCTATGTTTCAAATATAAGCAGTAGGTATGTTTTATCAAATATAAATTTTGCAATTTCCAAGCTGGAAATATTACAGCAGGTTCTCCCAGAGCCTGGTTTTATATTTAGTAAATCTATTCAGAATCCAATATACTTAGCAGAACGGTAGGCTGCAGCCTTCAGGAAAGAAGTGAAAGGTAAAAATTAAGATAGAAAAGACTTTTTTTTTCCAGCACGAGTAACTAAGCACTGAAACAATTTACCAGGAACGCACTAGATTTTCCATCACTTACAGCTGTTAGGTCAGGGCACAGTAACACACATTCAAGTCGTTATAAATTAAAAGATCATTCTGGACGGATCATCTCTCCCCGCCCACCTCATAGCTGTAGCAAAAGTAAAGGCAGCATTGGTTGAAAAAAATACATGCTTTCCTCACTTTTTAAGGATTATTAAAGAGGGGAAAAAAGAAAGGAAATTTGAGAACAAAATGAACTGAAAATGTCTCATTTTAAATGTCAGAAAAACCCTCTCTGTTTTTTTATGGAGAAAGAGATAGTTTAAAATTAACAGTTTAATAAAACTAACACACTTTCACAAAACATGATGTTCCAAATGTGCATTACAACCCCTTTCTCCCCTCCCACAATGAAAAGTACTCATGAAAACATCAGAAGTAATCTTGTAAACAAGACCATCTATTTTTAAAGATACTAATCACTCATAGGGGCACTAGGGCGTGATGCAGAAATGACTGGGTGAGGCTCCTGGGACTGTGCTGTGCAGAGGGACATCCCATGAGTCAAAAATCCCCCCTGCTTTACCAGTGCTTGGAGGGTGCACAGAAGGATCTCATGCACGTGCATGAGGCTCAAGGACATGAAATCAAGTCTATGGTAAAGCAACCTTCTCCCAGGTCCCCAGGAATTGTTCCTACCTAATACCCCAGCCCCAATTAGAAGCTGACACCGGAATTGATTGGAACAGCAAGAACGAAACGTCTCTTTTCCAGCCAACTCCATCTTCAGTTTCTTATTCACAGGTTTCCAAACAGTGCAGCAAACAGCCTCAGGATCCCAGATGCTTTTTGAAACCTTAGGGTGACTGTCTTACATGAGAAGTCCTGCTCTTAGCTGAGCTTTGTTTAGCACCTTGTCTTTGGAAGGGGCAATGCTCATCACAGAGCTTTCCTGAAAAGGCCAGAAAATATGGCATGAAATTGCCTAACATTATTCTAGCTAGCAATGCACCTTTCCTGCATACCACAGCCCTTGCAAGGAGTGACATCACTTTAAACAGCAAAGACAGACACATTTTGAGGCATGTATTGAGTTGGAAATAAGGCAGAATGCTTTCAGGCTTTCACATGCACCGACAAGCCAAGTAAAGCTGGTCATCTGATTTGGGAGGGGAGCAGGCAAAGCATGACTATGCAGGCTGGGCTTTGCACTACTCCCAGGAGCATCATACACTTTCTGCTTCCATTAAGTCACAGCTGACTTTGGCCTCTAGGCCAACATAAAAACTCACATCCAGGGCACCTCAGGGCACTAGGTGATGTCCAGAAGGTAGCTGGAGGTCATCATGGTCCAATACGTCTATCTGCATGGGCTGTTTCAGGCATTCCCCTTCAGCAGATGCCATCGCATCTGGCTGCGGATGTGTGCCTGGGCTTGTGCCGTTCTCACCCTGCCGACGCTTGCTGTTGACTTGCTCCAATGGCTTGGACAGGCACATGCCAGGTAATTAATGATGAGCAGCATGTCTGTGTGCCATACAAAGAGAAAAGAGGCAGGAGAGTGAAACAAAACCCAAGCACTTCATTCCAAAATTCTTAAGCCGGAGACTTGATTCCTCCAGACTCAGCACAGGTTCAGTGTGCTCCTTTCTATAGCTGCTGGCTTCCTCAACAGACAGCTTTCATGGCTCCTAATATTTTCTGCAGTGTACCCCCAACACACAGGTGTTTGCATCACCATGCCACAGCCCTCCTCACCCATCCGGGGCAGGAGCATTGTGGAGCAATTCAAAGCAGTGCTTTTTTTTCCCTCAAATAACTGCTACATCATTAGCTCTTTTGTTCCTGTTGTGGTCTAACCCCAGCCTGCAACTCAGCCACACACAGCCGCTCATTCACTCCCCCCCGGTGGGATGGGGGAGAGAATTGGAAGGGTAAAGGTGAGGAAACTCATGGGTTGAGATAAAGACAGTTTAAGAGGTAAGGCAAAAGCCACACACATGCAAGCAAACCGAGGAACTCATTCCCCACTCCCAAGGGGCAGGCAGGTGTTCAGCCATCTCCAGGAAAGCAGGGCTCCAGCACGCCGAACGGTGACTTGGGAAGACAAACGCCATCGCTCCGAACGTCCCCCCTTCCTCCTTCTTCCCCCAGTGTTATGTGCCGAGCATGATGTCCTATGGTCTGGAATATCCCTTGGGTCAGTTGGGTCAGCTGTCCCGGCTGTGTCCCCTCCCGACTTCTTGTGCCCCCCCAGCCTCCTCGCTGGTGGGGTGGGGTGAGAACCAGAACAGCCCTTGGCTCTGTACAAGCACTGCTCAGCAGTAACAAAAACATCCCTGAATTACCAACACGGTTTCCAGCACAAATCCAGAACACAGCCTCATACTAGCTACTGTGAGGAAAATTAACTCTATTGTAGCCAAAACCAGCACAGCTCCAGATACACAAACACAGATAGTTAATTATAGGCCACCTTGCCAGTGTTTTTTCAATCCTCTCTGGGTCTTGCTGCTGGGAGGCACGTTAAGTAGCCGGGAGGAAAAGAAAGCTAGAAAGCTGCTAAGAAATAAATTTTTAAAAATCCTCCTGAGTTGTCTGTGAGAGCTTTTATTTTATGAGTAGCCACAACAGCTAGTACTTCCATTATGCCTTGCAGATTTGTCATGCTGTAGGCATAAAGATCAGGAATGCTGCAATCCGAATGAATCCTTTCATGAGGTTTGCACACATAACAAAGATAGAGTTTAAAAAAGAAAAATCAGACCAAGCAATGCCATCCAGCTGTGGTCTATGAAAGTGCTTTCAGTTACTGACCTGTGCTGTATTTATCTCTTAGAGCTAGTCGGCTGTTTTTTCTTTCCTTTTTTGCCTTTCTCTCCAATGAAATGGAAGAAAAGATTTTTATTTCTTTTTAATTCCTTAGATGCCTCTGCATTCAGTGAGGTGTCAAGAAAAGCATCACAAAGAGCAGATGATGCAAAAATACATCATTGCAAGAGAAGGAAGCGAGGTAGTAGGGAGGGGAGATGAATCTAAAGGTTTTAAGTCATGCTAACACCCCACCCTCTTCCCCATCTCCCTTAGCAATGAGGTGTCAGGGGTGTTAACCTCTGCATGCATCAGAGCCTCCCGCTCCCTTCCTTCTGTCCCGGAGAGCTGGGAAGAATCTGTGCTAAAGCCTTTGGGGCATCTCACTCTGCCCCAGCTATCCTCTGCAAAAAGAAGCAAGTCCCTGTAAGACATGGAAAACTCTCCAAAGCAAAAAGAACAGAGTTATGCATCCAGAGGACTCCACCTTTAAAGAGTTCACTGCCTTGTAGACGCTCCAGGCTGTGCAGAGCTATGGAGCTGACACAAAGGGTAAGGGCCATGGTAAAAGCATTGAGAGGTAAGAAGTGCTGGAGTACAAGAGGTCATTATGTCTCTATGGAATTTGAGGTGAAACGTGGACTTTCTGTTATCTGGAAAGGAGGTGCCCCTGACAGACAAGAAGATTTGTCAATCCAAACAGGACTGTGCCATAACCTGGGGATAGTGCCAGGGACAGAGGGTCCTTCAGGCTGGGGAGCGCCATTGCTGCCAGCCTGGCACAGCCACACACGCACTTCAGAGCCAAAAGAAACTCTCCTACGCTTTTACTGGAGATGAGCCAGGTTGCAAAGCTTCTACCCTAACCAAACTCTTCTTAGACGAGAGGTTGTCTTGATTGGAGGCACCCGAGTTTTTCACTAGAATTTCAATTAGCTTTCTGCCTGGAAATTGGTTTGAATGTTTTGGGAGAATAGGGGTTATCTTCTCAGACAAAATTCAGAGTGTTTGCTGGGGGAAATCACTTTTCTCTGATTTTTTAATTTATTCTTTTAAAATAGGAAAAAAGTTATTCTTTCACCTGAGTTTTTAAAGTTTTATAATTTAGGGCAAGATCCCACATTTAAAGGCACTCAGTACCTTTTTTTTTCTTAAACTGAAAATAAAAACTCTTTTCAGAGGAAATCTGGTTTTCTTTTTTTCACAGAAAGAAAACACATTTTCCACTGAAAAGTGGTTTGGGTAGAAAGTTATTGCTTTGTACAAATGCCAATGCCTCCAGATTCAGCGGGAAGCACACCTCACAGTGACAGCATCTCCTCAATTGGTTCAGAAAACTCCTTGGTTCAAAATGAAAGCTCCATATGTTTTCTTCAAGGAAAAAAAAAAAATCTCAAAGAAAAAACCAAAGCCACCCACAGCCAAGGGCACCAATTGAAAAAGATTTCATTACAGCTTTGCTGAAAACTTCTTTACTTCCAGTTCTCAGAACAAGAGGTCTCCAAGCGAGACTGCTTTAACATACTCTCTTTAGACTAAGAGCCAATTGTATACACGTATGGCCACTGGAAAATGAGATTATTAAAGATTTATGCATTCAGAAGAGTGCTGTATGAAGAGAAAATGAACTTTTAGGAGGGTGGCAAAACTACTTAGAGGGTCTTGATCTTAAATGAGGTTCTTAATGAAGAATTCTTGCCTTTGGTTGTATTATAGCTCCAAGCAGTTTTCACTTTCTCCTTCTCTCCCTCCTCTGTCCACTTTCTCTCTTTTTTCCGCTCTTTCTTTTATTTAAGAGACTTCCCTTGAAGGAAAATAAAACTGTCACTTTTCCTTCATCTAAATTCACAAGACAGAAAAAAATTAATTCTTTAGCCATTGTCTCTTTGACTCAATCTTTAATTTTCCTTCAACAAGGCTGCCTGATAAGGCTTCTTCCTTTTCTGTGCTTCAAGTGAAAGAGGGAATTCTTGATGGGTGAAGTCTTGTTTCTTTTAAAGTCTTCTGGGCTTCTGCCAGGGGCTCCAACAAAGCCAGGCTGCGTGATGAGTGCTTGGGTCACCAAATTGCATGGCGTGGGGCTGCTCTCCTTCCTGCCAACTTCAGCAGTTGGAACAGAAATGGCTCAGTATTTGAAGTGCTCACATGCCATTGCTGAGGTTTGAAAGCTTCAGCTCCTGGAGTGATACGATTATGTGAGAAGTTACTCTTTCATCTTCCAAAAAAAGAAAAGAGCATACTATAGCCCAAAGTACACAGAGACTAGCACAGCCACACTACTGCAGTATTTTTCTGTCTTGACACTTCCAGACATAGAAGGATTAAAAAGTCAGTGGAAAAGCAGGCTTAATTACAAACCCCAGTACTTTCAACATAAGACACAACCAAAAAGATCCTAAGTCTAGCTGAGAGAAAGAAAACAATCCACTCCTTGCTTATCCAGGCAATGCTGTACCTAATTAGAATTAAACACATGCATGGGGAGAAATTTCACAAGTGTTCACAAGCTTTTGAGAGCAGTTTTCTTTTTTTTTTTTGGCTCCTTCCTGCTTTTTCACCACAAATATTCAAACAATCCAAGTAGAGGAAAGCAAATACCTCAGTGCAAGTTCAATTCAAGTAGCCAAAGCTTTACCAAAACCACATCTTTTGTCAATTTTAGAAAAAGCTGCAGTGGCTGTTAACTCAGTCTTAATTTAAAGCGGCCCCAGTACTAGTGATTGCAAATCACATGTTAGTCCTGCTACTTGCAGTCAGCATGAGGCACAAACCAGTAATTCTTGAGAGAAGAAAGTCAGATAGTCCAATGCACCTATGAATTTCACAATCTGTTTGCAGATCATCAGCAGACGAATGAATTAATCCATGACAAAAATCAAAGAAACACTTTCTTCTGTGAAGATTTGCCCTCTACTTTGTACCTTACCCTGCCACCAGTTGAGACAAGGCTCCTGTTGAATAAGGGGAAGCCTAGGGTTGAGTGGGGCTTCTAGACCCCAAATTTGAATTCAACACCTCAGTTCCTGAGATCAAGTAAAACTCAGGCATATTTAGCAGGCTGCTCCTTGAGACACCAGCCTTTATTATGGATTTCCTTCCTTTTATGGGCTACTTTTCCTCAGAACATGGATGATATCTGAATGTGGCTTTCTGCAATTTTGAAAACGTAAATTTATTCTGCATTTTCAGTGTCTTGTGCTCCTCTTATCTGCATGTTACAGTTATCAGAATAAATACTAGAAAACAAGTCCTTGGAGAAATCCTGTACGTACATGAGCTAAGTACTCCAGCCAGTAGCTAATCCAGGCAAGGAATTTCAAAACATGGATTATTTTTGTATTAATTGCAAGAGATAACCAGGGCCTAGTAAGCACAGAGAGGGGTGGGGAGCTGCTCCTCCCAAGAGAAGAGGATGAATGAGGGACTTTCTCCAGTGAAGATTCAAGCCAAAGACCTAAGAACAGCCTTCCTCAAGGGTCAAGAGAAGGAAGTGACCTTCAGCATCACAGAGCTTGAAATGAAGGTGAGCAAAGAGATTTTACACAGCATTTGTGTGGATCTTAGCCACCTGAATCTGAAGTGGCAACCCTGAAACTCCCTTGAATTTCAGTAAAAATTGTACTTTGAAAAATTTTGCTCTTTACTAATCTGGTTCTTACTTTCACACTGTGCAGCTTCCAGAAAAACACCTATCCACATCCAGCTGCCTGCACTGAAGAAACTAGCTTTAGACATTTGAAGCTCCCAACATTTCAGCTCTGCATCACTGAACCAGCCCCTCTCTGAAACACTGCTAAAGGCTGCATCAAGCAGTTTCTGCCTGCAAAATACAAGTCCCTGCCATATGACCTAAACCAGTCACTCCCTTCAGTGGGAGCTGCAGCGATGTCCTCACTGTACAGACAAGCTCTGTAAGGTGGCCCATGAGTAGTATCCATCAGTCACACACCATCATTACAATCCTACATTCCCCCAGACCGCATAGAGAAAAGCTGAAAAGCACCTCCAGTCTCAACAAGTTGGATGTTGCACTGATTTACCCGGGACTGGAACATGCATCACTGACATGTGTCTCGCCTCTGGCTCAGCATGTTCACTCACTGCTGCCAGTGGGCATGGTGGGCAGCACCACCTGTACCCTGCCTGTGCACACCAAATTAGATCTAATGGTGGTTTTCCGTAAGGGCAAGGGACTCTACACCTCTGAGCAGGAGCCTTCTATCACCTTTTCCACGCCTTTGGCCCTTATATATCCATACGCACCTACCTATGCCTTTGCATTTGTCTTCATGGGCTTCTACAGCCCTGGCTTGCTCTGCTGGAGACCTAGCCCTGGCAGCGTGTTTGACCCCGTGGACAGTGCAGTTGAGTTACAGTTGCTGGCTTCCTGAACCATCTTAAATAACAGGAGAAGTTGGCAAACTCCAAAGCTGTCAGGTTTAGTCCTACTGGAGTCAGTTTTACTTGCCAACCACTCTGCAGCAGAGAAAGGACTGGGAACACTTTGTGCAAAAGGAGTATTCTCTTTACATTTAATCAGCCCGTTCTATTAATTAAATATGAATTGATTGTAAAGGACATTAATTGAGATTTAAAAGAGATACATTTAGGCGCCCATGTAATTAACTCAAAATAACAGAGGCAATGAACGTGGAAGCTTATTAATACAATAACCTTGCAAGGATCATTTGGAGTATTCCCCCCCACACAATTGCCTAGCATTGGCTATCACAAGTTACATATCAATTAACATACTTTCAGAAGATCATACACATTTTCAATTAGCTGGTCTCTCACTTGCTGGCTCTGACAGTGGTTCTACCTTTGAGTGGCTCTACCTTTTGCCTCTTTGCTATCCCGTACTGTTCAGCTCTTTGAATCTCCTGCTGGTCCCTACTTCCCTGTTAGCTCAGCTCTTTTCATCTGCCTAATTTGTGAAAGAGTTCAACTGCTGAGCTCTTTCATAAATGCAACAGAAAAGAACATCACGTTGGGAACGGGTAGGAATGAGTTTGATTATCAGACCCAGACCTGATATTCAAGCAAATAATTTCTTTTTCTCTGCCTTTCTATAGACAGTAAATTATTCAGGGCATTCTAGCCTGTACGAAGTTTTTTGTTTACCTGATAGTCCCCAAAATGGCAGAATTGGGGAAGGGAAGCCTGCATGCAACAGGAAACATGCACACATAGCACTCAGAGGCTTCTTTTTGAAGCAAAAGGCTTTTTTTTTTTTCCTTTTCTTTTAAATCAATGTCTTTTTCCAGCATGAAAGTCCCCCTTTGAAATAAAATTGTGCATGTGGCCCTTTGGGGTTAATTACCAGGTGCTCATCTGGATGTTATCTTTTACACAGGCTGAAAAAGGAAAAAATCCAAAGTCAAGTCAGTGTATTAGCACTCTTAAAAATATATACTTCATTTATCTACAAAAGAGATGAGGTTTTTAAGTCTTGTTAATGAATAATAGCCGTTCTACCTTACGATTAAGGAGTACTGCTTTCATCAGAGTCAGATGAAATTATTGCTGATCGGGAAAATGGGTTTCCTGTCCCAAATAGTTCCAAGGATTTTCCAGATACTCTTACTTTGAAGAGAGAAAAAAAGCTAAAATCTATACATTTTTATGACTTGATCCTCTAGAATAACAATGTTTATATTGGCTCACAGAGAACATAGGAACATTCCTTAGGTATTGTGCTGGTTTCAGCTGGGATAGAGTTAATTGTCTTCCTAGTAGCTGGTATAGTGGTATGTTGTTGAGCTAGATATGAGAAGAATGTTGATAACACACTGATGTTTTCAGTTGTTGCTAAATAATGGTTAGTCTAAAGTCAAGGTTTTTCCATTTCTGATGCCCAGCCAGCAAGAAAGCTGCAGGGGCACAAGAAGTTGGGAGGGGACACAGCCAGGACAGCTGACCCAAAATGGCCAACAGGGTATTCCATACCATGTGATGTTTTAGGAACTGGGGGGTGGGGGGGATTGCCGCTCGGGGATTTCCAGGCGCATCGGTCAGCAGGTGGTGAGCAATTGCGTTGTGCATCACTTCTTTTGTATATTCCAATCCTTTTATTATTACTGCTGTCATTTCATTAGTGTTATTATTATCACTATTAGTTTCTTCTTCTCTGTTCTATTAAACTGTTCTTATCTGAACCCAAGAGTTTTAGTTCTTTTCCCGATTTTCTCACCCATCCCACTGGGTGTGGGGGGGAAGTGAGTGAGCAGCTGCGTGGTGCTTAGTTGCTGGCTGGGGTTAAAGCACGACAAGTATATAATTTTAGTATTTGTTAATCTAAATGAGTATTTCCAAAAGTAAATTGTATTAAAATAAGAAATACTAAAGTATCCACACTTTCAGCACTGCACACAAAGGAAACACTTTGATTTCAAGTAATACTGTTAGTGGTCTTTTTTTAAAGACAGAATATTTCACATGCTTGGTCAACTGTAATTATGTTTTGCTACTGCTTGAGAACTAGTGAAATGACAAACACATAAAAAAATACCAAGAGAAAACTGAAATTTGAAGAGGAATCTTAAACCGAGTATGTTTCTTTTATAATGTTGGTAAGCTCTTGTGACTCCAGATACCTTCATGGAGAGAGGCTGCAGCCAGGTTTTCTGCTGCAGGGTGCTGGCAGCATGGGCTTGCGTGCCCAGGCCCTGAAATCCTCAGGTAGTGGGATGGAATAGTGATCCTGCTCTTTGCAAGTACTCTGGCTGGCCAAAATTGAGACAATATTAATGTCTGTGCCCACCAGCGGTACTGTCAGGACTTAGCCATGGGGAAGTTGTGCATACTGGGGCCCCAGGCCCTGGTCCGTGTTTGTTACCCAGCATAGGAAAAATCTCAGTTCCCTTTGGTAGGCGCGAGACAGACGTATGGCAGAGGGGAGGTCACAGCTGAGCCTTTCCAGTTGCTCCGCAAAACTTGTGGGAGCAGTGCAAAGCCCACATGCACCGCTAACACTGCAGGCACATTCAGGAGTCACCCTACGCCATCCTGGGGTCTTGCTGTGGACACAGCGCTGGAGCCCATGGCACAGCCTGAACACGGACAAGGAGAGGGGAAGGAAGCAAGGGAGCACACCCACAAGCAGCACAGCTGGGGAGGACTGGCTTACACGATGTGCTCTTCTCTGATTCCAGGTGTTTGGAAGCATGCGCCTATTCACAAATGATGTCTGCAAATGCAATTATTACGTCTCATTTTACAGATGGAGCACAGGCAGACTGAGGCTATAGCTGTGCACACTCCACGCCAGCATGAGCCATCACTGCTGCCAAACCCTGGAATGCATTCCCATCCCTGCAACACTTCTCTCTTAGCAAAGTCAGTACCAGGATGGTAAGACTTCTTTCCTCCCCCTCCAGTTCCTTCCTTGCAGTACAGTTTTGTTGAAGCCTATTGGTATGAGTCAAACTCTGCAAGGATTTATACATTTGAACTAAGATAGCTGAAATGAAAAACAACTAAAGAACAACAACAACAAAAAAAACCCACCCCAAAACCAAAAAACTGCAGACCCACTGAGACAGGACGTTTTTACCTCTGAAGCCTTTACTGCCTTACATTGAGTTTGGTTAGAAGAAATAATCAAGCTGCTGCAATGAAGGTCAAAACAAATTTTGAAATTTCCAAAAACCTTTCCCTTACCTTTTTAAGCATCAACAGTAGCATTAGTCCAATTTCACTGATACTCTTGGTTCCTCCAAAATCTAAGTTTGAGGTAAACTTACCATTTGCTGGGGTTTGCAGGAGGAAGATTCTGTCCTGCTTCCTCGCTGGGATGACAAGTATGCCACTGTTGCTACAGGGGGTGGCTTTTTCCTTCATCCTGCCTGCATAGCATAGGTCTCAGCTTATTGTTAACTCTGTAGGGTTGAAAGACCTGCCTTTTGAAGCACAACATCCTCTCAACTTGTTTTTATGTTGGTTTTATCATGTTGTACTTTGCCTTGAGCTCCTGACTGCCATTTGCTCACTAAGCAAGGCATGTCTTCCACCCAGGAGCAATTAGCCAGGCAGGTGCAGGCCACAGGAATCCAATAGCTGCAGCTCCGTGTCTGGCACCAGCCTCAGGCCTGGGCAGTCTCCGGTATCATTCACCTGGCTCTGGCACACTCCAGTCAGCCAACCATCATTCTGGGCCAGGAATAGCAGATCACAGTGGACCAAGCATCTTTCCCTATGCTCTGAACAAGTACACAGCTCATCACCCCAGCCAGCCTTCAGCAGAAGCATTCGCCATTTGTCTTCACGCGCCACAACCCTTGCAATGAGGACACTAACAGTTCCTCTTTCAATTTGTAGTTCTGTGCTCTTTTCATCCTGCTGCTTCCATGTATGTGGCACCAATGCTCCTTGACTTAAGAGGTACTTTTTTTTCTTCATGGGAAGTGTTGTCCTGACACCCATTCTATCTGGCCTGACTTATTAGGGAAGAAGTACCTGTCTTGCTCCCCTGAATCATAGGAAGTCTTTGGCTGGTCCAGGAGTTCGTTAATCTAGCTGGAATGAGAAATGCCACTATCATCTCTGTGCATGGGTTCAAAGACTAGGAAAGCTGGGGAGTATTTTGGATGGTATTATGAAACACAGATTCATAGCCATTTTTTATTTCCATCCTATTTAATACATTTTGAGCTGGCTTTCTCCTTTGATATGAGAAAAGTTAGGACTGTGCTGGACTTGGATGACAAAATAATGCCTTAGAAAGAGCAACCTCTACTTAGAAAAATCTATTAAAGGGTTGGGTAGTTCAACAGGTAAAAAAAAAATCCCACTTTCACAGGAGGTGATGACAAGATCCTTATTATTGATTTTTAACGATGGCATATATTCCATCACCATCTCCCAAAACTTTCAGATCTATTGAGCTCAGCCACACCATTGTTTCACCAAAAGCACAGAGCCTACTTGGTTGCTCAGGCTGTTAGTCCTGGGGCAGAAGCATCAAAGAACCAGCTCCTCTCAGAGAAACTAGGTATTTCCAAGGAGAGCAGCAATGCCTGCTATTTTTCTAAACTGAGTAGAATCTTTATTGTACAGGGCAGCTACCTACTTGCTTAAATTTAAAATCCTTAGTCTTCAATTCAAATCAGTAAGATTATTATGGTTTTTTCCCCAGCATTGTTTTGACAGTTGTTTCCCCCACAGGCAGAACCTTCTCCTTAGGCAGAGGATACAAACCAGACAAGATGCCCTTCAGCAAGTGGAGCCACATTAGTACAAGACAGTTCTTGCTTTTCAACACTCCTGCAGTTTCATGCAAAGTTTCTCCCCCCTGCACTCCCCCTTCCCCATAAGCTTTATTTATTCTACTTGTTACATATATTTTGACAAAGAAATCAAATATGATTATATAAAAGTTAGGATGGTTTTAAAATCTTAGAAATATAAAGTTATAGTGTAACTATAGTAGTTAAAGAACTTAAAGAATGTGTAGTACTGTACTGTAAGTCTTAGCTGATTAGAAGCCAAGAAGATTTGCTTCTTGGAAACCCCTTACCATTCCCATTTTGATTTAGATACCAAGGATTATCTTGACAGTGTTACTGAGATAGTGTAACTGAAGACCAATCACTGAAAAGGTTAGAATTCAAAAGAAAACATAGTATACCTTTTTATGCTAACTAATATAGATAGTGATGAAAATTAATGGGAATTGAGAAGAGTTAGATGAAGCAACTTGTCGTTACCTGCCAAGGACCAAACTGCACAGAATCACATAGAGAAGGTCAAGAAGCGGACAAGTGAGGAAGACTATGAAAGACCACCAGAGGACTCTAGAAGACCACCAGAGACCTTCAATGTGCATGCGTAAAGAACATTTGCATATGCTAATGACTTCCCAGAAATCTAATGAATATGCATGATATTTCCCAGAAATCTAATGAATATGTATGAGTAAGCACAATATAAGGTGTGTGATTTTGGTGTTCAGGTGTGCGTGGTTCGGGAGAGGACTCGCCCGCGCACCCGGCTGTTAATAAAGGAGTGAATGCTTATCTACACTAAATTGGTGTTGATAAGTTCTTTATTCCAAGTTTTTCGGCAACATACTCATTCACAGAAAATGAAACTCCTTAAAAAAATAAGGGCCAGTGAGTAGCACTTAGACTAGAACAGCTCCAGTTTAGTGGGATTTGAACTAAATCCAAAGCAAAATGAGCTATTATGTTCTGTGGAAGGTGTTTCTACTCTGAAGCGCACAGAGCTCTCTGGATCTGGGGAGCCTTGCTGATGGAAATGGTACAGCAATGTGAAGAAGCATTCATTTCAAAACATTTGGTGTCAGAAGTTTAGCAGATTTTTTGGAAAACGCCTGACTGCTCTAGTATAGCACAGTCCACAGAAGCCATACCTATTTTTTCCAAGATGATGGTGCAAAAAGAAAGAGAAGTCTTCATTCTCTCTCATACAGCTTTTCTGAGGGAGCTGGAGAGAAGGGGGGAAATCAGCCAAATCTCTATCAAGAAATGGTTTGAAATTGGTGACTCGGATTTCCAGATTTATTTCTTACTCTCCTCAACTGCATCCAGATGTGCTGGATTTGCCTGTCAGGGGAGATTATTTTTTCTTCTTTCAGCCTTGGAAGAACAGGCAGGTGTGGAGTAATCAAACACCATTGAGCTTTAAACACTAAGGAAACTACTGCTGTGGGCCGTGCAGCATGATGCAGCCGTTCGCTGGCTTCCTCATCTTCCTTGTCATCTATTTATATTAATATATATAAAACACTGCTACTGCATTACAGGCTCACTTGTCTAATCTTGCAGCTGAGCAAGAGTGGTCCTTTTCAAACAGTCCATAGGTCCGACACCCTCAGAAATTATTTCAGACCCTTGTCTCAACCTTATCACTCCTCTGGTCTGCAAGTCCAAGCCTAGAAGCTTTCAGGATTCATGGGGGAGAGCTTATTGTAGCAGGTTTTAAAATAACTGGTATAGCATTATATTGTATATACAACAATAGCACATGAGCATCTTTGTCTCTCGTCTCCTGTCAGAGTCAACACCAATAGCTAACACTGCATGAAAATAGTGTTAAGAGAAGGCAAGGGTCCTATTATCATATAAAAGTTAGTTAGCCCAGCTTCCCTTCTCCCCCAAATTGTCAAACTGTTGATATTAATTAGGAAATCAGCATGCTTCATGACTGGTTAAAAAGAAGGGCTCTGCAGCTTTTAGAAGCTCTCTTCCTGTTAGAAATGCTTTCCAAAGTTAGAAAGAGGCCAAATCAAATGAGGCAGCAACAGCAGAGTCCCAGAGTCCCAAGCCAACGTAGAGGAATCGCTGTAAGTTCGGATACATCAGTACAGAGCCTCAGTAGAAGAGCCTGGTTCTTGTCTGTTCTGCTCACCTCTAGGTCCCCAGGGGCACCACAGCCTGCGATTCCTCTGCTCTCAGAGGTGGGAGAAGCTGAGGTGGAGGGAGTGGAGGAATCTGCCCATGGCCCATCAGCAGAGACAGCAAAGGCAGGGAGGGAACCTGGGGTTCCTCCATCAGTGCTCCATCCACTGGCCACCTGGGAAACTATGAGAAGTTACTGGAATAGGACAAGAGATGCTCATTAGCTGATGATGGATGGGGAACAATTGAACACAACTTGCTTTTCTGCAGTGAGAGAGTCTCCAGACAGCAGCCAATGCTGAGTTTTGCCCATCCACTGGACAGATATTGATGACTCACGAAGAAGATGCAGCAAGAGGAGATAAATGGACTAAAAGTCCAGAGTCCCATTCCTAACTCATAACATCACTTTAATAAGAACACAGGCACACAGGAACCGAGCCAGCCAGGCCTGGTTTTGTGAGCTCTGTGGAGGCTTCAGAGAAGAGATAAATGGAGCATCAGTTTCAAGCTGGTGAGTTTCTGATGAATAGAAATGGTTTAGTGTGCATAGAGGATCTTACCAGAGAGATGGAAAGCATTCCTCAAGACTCCAAGAGAAAGTCAATTCCCTTCAGAAAATGAGGCAGTTAAGGCTGGAGGAAGAGGGAGGGGATTAGCATATTATAATACACACACAATTTTAAGCACACAGACACCCTTCACAAGATGATCTGGTTGTGCAAAATGCACTGAAACACACAGAGCTCAAGGGAGGGCACGCGGTTAAGCCGTGGTACAGCAGGAGGGAGAAGGCAAGGGGCTCTGCAGCACGGGGATGAACGATCCACAAGTTACTACTGCTGACAAGAGCGTGAACCAGCAAGGCCTTTGGTTTAGAAGCATCCAGAGGCACTTTGCTACCAAGGACAGTAATCACACCCAATTATACCCTTTATGCCCCGTCTCTAAGGGATGGGCCTTGTGCACTGAATTTCAGATTAAAGCCCTAGGTTTTTGTTATTGAAACAAACCTGCTTCTTGCCTTATTCAAAAGCTCCCAGGGTTTTCAGTGGATAATGAAACTGAGTTTTGCCCTTCCCATCTGGGTGCCCTGTTTAAATCCAAGAAGGACTGGATGATACTGTCTGTCACCATAGGCACTAACTGCATCTCTCCAGTCTTTAACACCTCTTCCTGCAATACAGGCAACAGGGCAACAAACAAAATCAGAGCCTATCTCTAAAACCCTGATGGCAACACTCTTCTACCTGGATAAAGCTCATCAAGAGCTTTGTTTTGTGGGAGTTTGTGCTTTGAAAGTGCAAACTGAGGATTATCAGGTCTCCTTGGCCAGCTGATAGCCAAAACAATGATGTCCCAAGCCTGTACATATAACATCAAGCCTCTCTCCAAAAATAACCATAACTAAACAATCCATTAATGTCAATGGGAATGTTTTTTTCCCCCTTGACAACAGTGGGCTTTGGCTCAGGCTAAGTGACATTACCCACAAGATGCTCAGTTCCAAATTTTAGGGATCCCAGCAGAATTTCTCAGCCTGCCACTTACAGTATCTCCAGCATTTAGTACTACTATATTTACTCACACATGGCCAGGTGCTTACAGAATAGATGCTATCATAGCTGTTTAAGATCCTAGATAACTACTCCAGTAGGACAATCGGTTTACAAGCAGTTCTGATGAGGCCATTAGGTACACTGCCATCAGTACTAATCAACATGACTGGAGTTGCTGAATATACTTGCAAAGCACTCCCATCAGCCTCAACAAATAATGCAAAACCCATGTTGCCTTATAATTTCCCTTGCAAATTTATCACATCCGGTGAAGGTATGAATTCCCCATCATGTCCAAAAGATGTCAAAAAAAAAAAAAAGGGGGCCTATTTTCCACTTAACCATACGCTGTGATGATGGGTATTGCAACAGCTCATTTTCTATAATGAGCTCATCAACGTAAAATAGCATTAGGGATATGGCAAAACACACAGAAATTGAGCCAATCTGCAACAATTTCAGACTTGCTAGTGCCACCTCACACCAGCAATTGGCTCCATGGCCATTACTAGCCCAGCAGAGCTATTAGTAGAGACAGTGCCCAGAGACATGGTACCTTACTT
>VYZV01000870.1:42904-97676 GCA_013401275.1 Pandion haliaetus | reverse complement strand
CATCGAAATATCACAGGAAATTATTCTGATGAGCAAATCTGTGGAGCTTCATTACTGTCTGAACCATAGGCTCCTGGTGCAGCCGGGTACTTACACAGGTGTGAAACCTGGACTAAGCTATTCATTTTGTCAGGATTGCTCAGGTGCTTGAAGTTAGGGGCTGTCTGCATGCTCTTTTAAATGACATGACAAACTGAGGGCATCCTTCTGGCTGTTTTTGACTAAAAGGCTCAATTAAAGAGCTCTCTGAGCTCTTTAGAAGAAAAAATCACACTACTTTTTCCCCTCAGTGGGCTTCTGATTCAATGCAAGTGCCCCATGGCAATTACTAGAGCTTTACTGGCTGCCCATGGTGATGCAGACAAAATGGCTGCCATCACCTCTAGGGTTCTCCAGGTAGGTTGCATACAGCACCTGGGATTCCATCTCAGGATCAGGAACTCTGGAAGACACTGCTTAGCTGGCTGGGGCAGAAAGCGACAGAATCTGGTTTATACAAGCTGAGGTTTCACCAGTTTTGGTGTCAAGAGGTCAAGGAGTGCTTTGCACAGATGAAGACATGCAGCTCTAGGAACAAGGACAACCTTGACTGGAATGGGGTTTTTCAGTGCTACCACAGTGCTGGTTGTAAATAGCAACGCACACCAGAGACCTGCAACCAGAATTCACCATTTGCCAGGGTGAGGAACTCCAAGAACACTTGCATTTACATTCAACTCATCTCCATATTACACCAGCTAATGGGATCCCCCAACTAATATGCAGAGCTCTTGCAGACCTGAGCCCTCTCTGTACATAGCACAGTCAACCCACAGATCAGAAAAATCCAACCACTCATAATGGAGTTACATTATTTATTTTTTCCTACACCTCTCTCTGGCTTCAGACATGTCAGCATAGAAGCATACCAAGACCTTGCCAAACTGCATGATTTATAAGTCCTCTTCCCTCTTTCCCCCCACAGGGTCTCAGCAGTTACCCCTCGCAGCCTTTAGACCACTTATAGTCTACTCCATCTACATGCAGCTGATGGCACGGAGAGCATACCCCAACTGCATATAGCACAGCCAAGCCCTCATGGACCATGAGAAGCAGCAAGTTTGAGTCATATAAGTCTGTCATCACCCTTCTCATTTATATTGGCTGTGGGCATGTCTGAACATAGAAAAACCACTGTCGTCATCCCCCAACTCCCTTGGGGTATCTCACAGGAGGAGGAAGGGCTCTTCATCTTCAGGAATGAAACCATTCTAGGCAGCATAGTTCAAATACGCAGATATTTTACTATAGCTATAATTTATAGTATGGCCATAAAGGCAATAAAACAAAAGGTTAATACTAGCAAGTTCATAAATTTAGTAGTCAAGGATTAGTACATTCTTGTTCATCTTCTCTTACTTTATTGGAATTTTAGATACAAAGGTTTAGATTCGCCCTTGCATGAAGTTTGAGGCAGAAGGGCCAGTCTGGGTAGGTGAATAGTTTAAGTCTCAGCAATAATTGCAGCTGAAAAAAGATCTAGCACAGGCTGGACTGATAGGAAGTTTTATAACAATTCCTAATTTCTGTATTACAGACCAGTGCCTATTTTCAGCAGGCTGTGGTGAAATGACCCCTTTGAAAACTAGTTTAAACTGTTTGATAAGTTATTTTCTGTGACTAGGAGTCACCAGTCCCAGCTAACAGAACAGATTACCTGGGTGCTTCCACGACAGTGCAAAACACCCAGTTGGCTTCCTCTCTAGGCCAGCCTCCTGTGATGTTTGAAGCTCAGCAATTTGACTTTGCACTGACACAGAGGAGCAGCACTCAATTTGTTCCACTGACTCTTAACAGCACAGATAGCTTACCCAAAAGCTTTGATTTCCTCAAAATCCTTACTCATCAGTCTTCCAAGAGGATGTCCAGACACAAGTATAGTTTCATGTTCAACTAATACACTCTCAATTTCTGTAGTTATTGATACATCCAGTAGGACATAAGAAAACCACCCTCACAGGCTGTAGTATTTGGTGTGCATTACTTCCCTGGGCACCAGCATGCAACATGTCCAGCAGCAACACCATAATGAAATAATCCCCTTGCGTAAAAAGCAGCAACTGCCAAGGGAGATACCAATGGCTAGACATTACAAAACTTTGGTAAATTGAGAAACTATTCCATCCTAGATCTCCTCTCATCCCCCCAAATGCTGCAAAAAGCCCAGAAGTCTTCACACGCAGGATTTAGAAACATGAAGCCCATTTACCTGCAATGGGAGCACTGTCAGCAAGAATACATCCATGTTCTGCTCCCAAAATGGTGTCATACCTATAGGAAAAATGCTAGCTGAAGTCTAAAACAGATTGTGCTGGTTTCAGCTGGGATAGAGTTAATTTTCTTTCTAGTAGCTGGTATAGTGTATTCTTGGGTCCAGTATGAGAAGAATGTTGATAACACACTGATGTCTTCGGTTGTTGCTGAGTAGTGTTTATAGTAAGTCAGTCAAGGATTTTTCAGCTTCTCATGCCCAGCCAGCAAGAAGGCTGGAGGGACACAAGGAGTTGGGAGGGGACACAGCCGGGACAGCTGACCCAAACTGGCCAAAGGGCTATTCCATACCATGGGATGTCATGCCCAGTACATAAAGTGGGGGGAGTTGGGCAGGGGGGCAGATTGCTGCTCAGGAAGTAACTAGGCATTGGTCAGCAGGTGATGAGCAATTGCATTGTACATCGCTCCTTTTGTATATTCCAATTCTTTTATTACTATCATTGTAGTTTTCTTCCTTTCTGTCCTATTAAACTGTTCTTCTCTCAATCCACAAGTTTGGGTGGAGGGAAGTGAGCAAGCAGCTGCCTGGTGTTTAGTTGTTGGCTGGAGTTAAACCACAACACAATCTTGCTTACTCACTAGGTATCTACCACTACACTAAAGAGGTCATCAGCTTAAGTGTTGACACAGAAACATTCAAGTGGGTTAACTGATAAAAAACTCCCTGGAGTGGTTTCGGCCCAAGGCAGCAGCTCGCAGTACTTGGGGCAATGCTTGGGCACAGCTGGAGGGCAGAGCTCTGAGGTCCACATCCAAGAACTGTTCCTGATATTCAGAATGGACAAGACACCTTCTGAGGGGGAAAAGCTACTTGCCTTTTGGGGAGGAAAGGTCTCAGCCATTTCATATTAGGGTTAGACAATGTATCCTAGTGCATTATCTACCATTATAGATTTAAACTCTGCTTCCCCTCCCCTCCCACCCCTCAAAGACCCTTAGGAATTACAGCAAATTTATATTGAAAGGAAATGCCTATAAAAAGTTATGAAGATTATTTGAGGGAAAATTATTTATCCTGGTTCTCAGGAATATTTATGTCCCATTCTCCCTCTCAACCCACTCCCATTGTTTTTTCTGTAGTCACTGAAACTATTTTATCTTGAGCCAAGATTAGTTCTGTGTCATTTACTATTCTTATTACAATCTCCATGAGAACAAGCCCTCCACATCTTTAATGCCACCTGCAGTCAGTGACTTATAGTTATGTTCCTGTGCTGTGCTACTTTGATCTCTTCAGTATTTGGTTGTTTTTATGGGGCTGCCTCTTCTGTTTTCTCTCCATTTACGGCCTCACTAATCTGTGCAAAAGGAGCAGAACAGGCAATCAATCAAATCGCAAAATACTGAAAAGGACAAAACAGTGTGGTGCAAAAACTCTACTTCCAGCTGAACTGACATAATTAGTTCCCAGGGGTATGAAAAGCACTTACTCTCCCAGGTGATGCAAGGTTCCTTCCAGAAGCCTTGTAATATACATGTCACAAGATGCCACGCAATGTTACTCCCTAGAGTTTGATAGTCTCACTAAGTCCAGATCTCTCCTGACTGGGTTTATTAAGTCAAGGAGAGGAATAGCAGCAGGAACGGACAATGCTGCACAGGGTTAACCAAACCATGTTTTAAATATGTTGTTTTAACAAGTACTGGACCTAATTGCGAGTTTTGTGCCAGAGGTCTCCTACCTTATTAATGTAACGACACAGTTACCTGCTGCATATCATCATCACGCAGAGCAGATCCCCAGGTAGGGTCATCCATGGTAAACAGGCACAATAAGGCAGGTATTCAAGCTGTGCAGAAGCCTCAGGTTTGGTACTAAAATGCTTCCTAAGCAGTTCCTCCTCTGATGGGAAGTCGTGAGTTCACAGACACTGGTAAGAATGTTTCTCTTAGCAAGCTGAGGCTATGCAAACAGCATCCTGCATGGAGGGTTTGCATATTGGCCATCTGCATGACTTTGCATCTGAGCTGAGGCCATTACTTACTCATTTCTGCTTCTTGTGAGTCACTCACAAAAAGCCTCTAGTAACCACCTGGCATTGCACTTGTGAAATGACCTCAATAGGACTGGAAAGATGCAGAACTCCTGTTTGAGGTTTCTTACCATATACTAGACATGTGGATATAAAATACCACAGGCTTTCTTTGTCCACCTCCAGGCCCAGATCAGGTTCTGTGCAAAGAAGCTAGCTACCTGTCACAAGACTTCATCTTACAAAATTCTTCCCCAGACTCCAAACAGAAAGCCAAGACATTAATCTTGATAAAATGACAACTAGGTGAGACACAAAAGAGAATGAGGTTGTACAGGACATAAGTAGGATGGTTGGAGAATTATGTCCTTAACTTCCCTTAAGTTAGCCTTGAAACAGCATAGCACAAGGACTTTTTGTTAGAAAGTTAAATCTTCCTGGGAAGAATTGATTTAAAATTAGTGAGGTGACTGGGAAGACTGGTCAGTAATTTTAGAACTAAAATTGTGATAAAAACACTTCACCACTGGAAGTTCAGAAGCAGATTGCCTGATGGTGATTAATAAGACACTACAGAACTTGGCTGCACGGAAGAACAGCAGAGACTAAACTTGAGTTAAATTCTTATCAAGTGAAATGTATCCAGCATAATCTGATAGGTCTTAAAAGGTTAATGTAAGCTAAATCAACGCTGTCGCCATCCAGATAAGGCGTGGGAAATTGTCCTTGAGTGTGAATGCACAGAAGTCTGAAGATGAGGGTAATAAAGGGCTTTCATCTTCTGCTAATCTTTGCCAAGTCCATTGCAATGCATGGAAAGTTGATGATAAAGGTACTCTGATTCATCAGCCAGCAGACATAACACTGGAGTAGGTATGGTTTTGAAACATTTCATCTTCTTGGTTTAAGATAGTTATCTTAATAAACATTTTAAAAATCCAAACACCTTTTAGACAGTCAAAGATGCTGGATGCAAACGGTTAGTATCGGATCGCCTTGCCTTGTAAAGTTTCCAGCAGCAAAACACCAGGACTCCCCCAGGGATGGGGAGGAATCTGGAAGCCTGGCTCAATTGGTAAAGTGACATTTAAGAAAACTGTTCTGCTGGGATAAGGAGCTAAATGGAAGCAGAGCCCCAGGATGTGCTTAAACTTCAAGTACATGGATAAATCCCAGGTATCGAGGAGACTTCCAAGCTCTACTCAAATCCATCGGAGCTAGAGAGCTGCTTAGCTTCCATTCATGACTTTGAAAATATCCCTCTAAATTTATGGCTAACCTTAAAAACATAGGCTTAAATGCTCTTCTGGTGAGTTAGGTCAGGGACTGGAAACAGGAAAGAGAAGCAAGAAAGCTCTAACTTTGCCATTTGCACAGAAAGATACACCACTCATTTCAGTAGTACATGTTTCTGCAGTCCAGTTGTGGTTCTGGTGTTGACACCACTTGGTTTTGCCCAAGCACGTGTACAAATACCCGATTGGTCTAAATTCACTTTGAACACACGCTGACAGACATATGTTGCAATACTCGCTTCCTGGAAGAATACAGTACCTCAGAATCAGTGCATCAGTATGGAATCCTGCAACAGGAGATCTCAGAATCACAAAGACTAAAAACCAAAAGCACTTGAGGTCTGCCAGCCCTCAGGCAATGGAGGATTTTCTCTGTACTGTACTTTCTAACTTTGTCCAGCCTAGGTTTAAAGGCTCAAGTTCACTTCAGACACCAGTTCCAGCAGTTCAGTGGAGACCATGATGTCATGACGATCTGGTGATAAAAACTACATACAAAGTGTACAGGTTTGAATTAATTTGTAGTTAGCTCTGACCATTACAAAGCTCAGCCTCCTACAGCGTTTTCTGCTAAATCACAGAACAGCTCTTTTGCCAGTCCCTTAGCCAGTGTTTTCCTCTATCCAAGCAGATGGTGCTATGAGATGCACTCACCACTAACTCAGTGTATTATTGTTGCAGTTGATTAATACCTGAACACTCTGTGAAGAAATAAATTATGATTATGTATACAAGCAAGCAGTATATACACACAAAACTTACAGGAGATGTATTTTCCCAGAATGAGCTGTCAATTACCAAGTATTTATATATTATGTTTACACAGGCTTTTATAACCAACACTCAAACCACTTTAGGTATTAAGTGCTTAAAACTATTGATTTGATTAATTCAGCCATCTTCATAAAACCATCCTGTTCTATTTTTCTTGGGTTGCAGTTCTGATGTGCAGCCCGCCTGCCCACCTGCTGTGGCCCCGATCCTCTTGTCTGAGCACACACATCCAGAAGGATTCCAAGGCATTTCAGAGGAACAGAGCTCACGTCCTCTGAACTGTCTGCAGGAGCAAGGCCCTTAGAACTAGAAACAGTGTACATGCTTTAACAACTCCCTCCACCTCTTGAGGCTGTGCTAACTCAAGCAGGTTTCCAAACACAAGATGCGCTTTATGTTAAATATATGAGATTCCCTCTTGCAGCACTGCTCTCTGTGAAGCCAATGGGATCCCCAATGCCAAAAGCTGACCTGAAGCCACCTTCAGGTATTTAACTGATGAACACTTGAAATAATCTGCTGCTTCATATCATAAGGTACCTCATGGGGCAAAGAGCAGCGCTAGGATATATTCAGGAGAAGTACTGGTGCCTTCAGCTCTCACCCATGGCTCAGAAGCCGTGGGGTCTTGCTGGCTTTATTATCTCTTTGAGTGCAAGCATGTACAAATTAGCTCATTTTTCTGTCATATCATTATAAGGCCAGCTCTTTAGAAATGGGGGCATTTCTGCATCTGCTTTGTACAGTGCCTAGCACAGCTGACCCCAGGTGCTTAGCCTCACTAATAGAGCAGCCAGACTTTCATCATTTGATAAAACAATTAACATCAATCTATTTCTCACAGCTATGGCTGCCTCCCCCTTCTTTAAACCAAGCCTGAGGTACCATGGTTTCCTGTCACTTGTGCTCTTCCCATCAAATCATCATTTTATAGCCCATGCTGAAGTTTGGCTTAGGAGACAAGAGGCAAAAAGTAGCGTCCCAGCTGCACAGTGAGAGATAGAAGGCTAAGTAGTTGCAAGAAGGGCAGCCAAATCTCAGAATGTTATTTAGGAGAGAGTAATAAATAACAAAGCCAATGTTCATGCAGGCTTTAATGGGTTTTTATCACCAGAGAGTATGCATCTTAAAGAACAAGGGGCACAGGGAGCCAGGTAACAAGTTCCAAATCCAGACACTTGTGACACCCACTGTCTTTTGAAAAATAAGGCAGGGGAGTACCAAAGGCAGCCTTAGAAGAGATGGATGATACAGATGGTTCTTTACTGCCCCAAACACTTGGATAGTAATAATAAAAAAATCCCAGCAAATGGAAGCTAAATCTTGAAGGAATAAATCAACAGCGTGGAGAACTACACAGCAGTGAAGAGAGGAGCCACTGTTAAGGTCCATCCCATGCTCAGCTCTTCCCATGCCCCTTGATTTGACCATGGAGGGGATGGAAGGGGATATGGTGAATTAGGGGAGGCTGGAGAAGAGCAGGGTTCTAACACAAAGGGTTAGCTAATGGGCAGGACATGAGTATACAGCCCTGGGCCCTCGCCTGGCACTGAGGTTTGGCACTTCCCTTCATCTGTCTGTGCCTCTGGTCCCAACCAGATATTGATATGTCACCTGTATCTCAGGGTATTTTGCAGCACTCCTGGCACAGTGGGTTTCTGACCTGCAGTGGACTCTTTCTAGACCCTCAGGTGACTATATCCATCAGCGCGGCAACCTCTGTAACAGGGCACCTGCCCAGCATGCAACTTGCTTCCCCTCACATTTCGTAACTCTGCAATTCCAGCTATCTCCTTCTTGCAGAAAGACAAAGTTGGATGTTTTAAGATGTAGGCAGTATTGTCTGATAGCCCAAGCATTTGACAGAACCCTACCAGTGGTAATAATCACCTTGCAAATAAAGAAAAGCATTTGCAAATGCAGCCAGCTTCAACTCGAAAGTGCAAATGCTATCCAACAGGGCAAGTGCTATGCAGATCTAACAAGCCAGTCATTTGAAGAAGCTATTTATGAAAAGGGTTTTTAAACTCTTAATTTGGTGCCATTGGCTAACAAACCCCACTGGCAATTCTCCTCTGCATGGGATAGCATTTGTTCTGCAACTTGCCCACCTACTCTGGGTTTGAGTCAGTGGCAGGGAGCAAATAACATCAGGATGTTTGACAGAGCTCCTAAAGCTCTGCTTTCTTTTCTGTAACTCAGCCAGATGCTTGCAATCCCCGATACAGAAGTAATGCCTCAGCTGAACAATATCAAACTAAACTGCTGTTCACAGAAAAGCCTCAGAAACTATAGAGCCATAAAGGACTGCTGTGATGACAGTAGAAGAAGCTATGGGCATGCCCAGGAAGGCTGCACCCACCCACCAGCTCCCAGTCACTCCAGGATACACTTCAGAGGGAAAAGCAGATCCCCTTAAGGGGATGGAAGGATGAGAAAACAGTGCTGAGACCATTAAGTTTCTAAACTCCAAAATCCAGGTGTGGGGGCTCTGGGGATTTAGAGGTATAACCTGCATACACTTGCTTCCTTGCTTCTAACAGCTCAAGCTCCAACACTAGTAAGAAGCCACACACTGGGAACAGCCCTGCATAACCACCGCCCCAGTCAGGTAGCTCACTTGCCTTCCAGATTTTAAAGTGCCATTTATCAGAAAGTTTAAAAAAAAAAAAAAAAAAGGTGCTTTTATCAGAAAAGGATGCTCTTACCAGAAAGTATGGGGAAATCAAGACTCCAGCCACTTGCATTATCAAGCCCTATAAAACAAGTTTAGGAAAAAGCAGCTAAATAAACGGACCGCATTAAGCAAGCACCTGCCCCTGGCAGCCAAAGGCTCACACATCCAAGCAGGGATGGCTGAGCAGGACTGGTGAGGCTTCAAACCGCTCAATAAGCAAGTCCCAGCCTGCTCTTCTCCTTGCTTTAAGGAGGCTCAGCCTCTTAGCAGAGTGGATCACAGGGGGCTGTAAGCAGGTGAATCCTCTTACAGGTAAATGAGAGGTTTCAGCTGGCAAGCTTCATTCGATAAGAGCTTAGAAATGATTTTTATAGTTTAATAGTTAGCTGTTGCATGGAGACATTTCACCTTCTGGACTTTCAAGGAAAGGCTACCGAGATGCAGCTGAAAGCCCACCAAATCCAGGGCACTCCAAAAGCACTGTCTGGAAAATCCAAGCTTAAACTGAGCCAAAAACTTTTCCTGTGAAATCACGGTACCAGCTAAGCTATAGCTTTGTGTGGGTTCCTCATCTTCTACACTAACTGCCAGAAAAAATATTGTAGTAAAAAGGAAAAGAGGGAAATGCTTTCCAGGGAATGCATACACACCCAGGTCAACAAAACGTGGGATGTATATACTTACACGTTACTCTGACATGTAACTTCTAGCCATATTATAAAGAAACACTAATATATTTTTTGTCATATAAATGGGAAAAGTAAGGTGCAGGGCTTAAGGAAGCTGCCTTTAGAGGTGCAGCAGGTTAGTGCAGCTGAGAGATCCAAATTGGGATCTCTGCTGGTAATAACTGCTTCTTCCCAAAGTAGCATATAAGAAATTTGCAGAGCACAGCTTCAGAGCTCTTAAAATTGCCAACATACATGAATAATAATGCCTTACCATTAAAAAAGGTCTGTATTATTCTTTTGATAGTGTTGCAGTGTTCTTGAAAAATGAGTGTTATTTATTTGATCGTTCCCTAAAGATTCTTTTGTCACAGGCTATTGTGTAAATTTGTGTTCAGACAATTTTTTAAATGTTGAATTATTCACTTGATTGGCCTTAATGTCTTCTCCTGAAACACCTCAATATGGTGCTATTATTATCAATATACGGAGGGCTAATAAAAATGTGGAAAAAATAACTGCAGCTGGATTTTCAAAAGGGAAAGGATAATTTTCTAACTACCAAAACATTAGTAGTTAAAGAAGTTAAGATAAGGGTAATAAAGCCTCGTGCTTCAGGGCTTTGCAAAAGGGGTTACAAAGTAATTATTTTAAATTCTTTCTTCAGTATTGTGTAATTTAACTCTTGTTAATAAAGGACCCAATTTTCAAAGGCAATGAAAGGTATAGCTAGGAACCAGATGAGATTTTAAAAAAGAGAAGTTGGTCCTCAACTCGCTTCAATGCTTTCCAAAAAACCCCTCAGACACTTATTTGCATCTTCCAACTCCTATGATAAAATATTTTTTCTTTCCAAAATGTCAATTTCTTGAAATGGAAGCATTTCACTGTAATGTAGGAGCATTCACTCACATTTCTGAGGTCCCAAGTACCTTAATTTGAGGCACTGAGTTGGATTCATCTATAATTTATAAGTTCCCCTGATGAATTAGAGTGATTTCAGTTGCTTACTCCCTTTAAATACAGGATCCAGAAGCACAGGAAAGGACCGTCTGGGATATGGGAAAATGACACTGAGGTTCTGCTCTGTAGATTGACTGTGCTGAAAACAGTGTTCAGGGAAATCCATACAGACTCCAGAGGAATTGTCCTTCACTGGACTCCACTGCTAAGTTGCCTGTTCTTGTTTCTATGCATGGCCTGGGACACTGCCAGGGCACAACTGGCTATACAAATCCTGAGATTTCAGTTTCTCTTTTCAAGGACATTTTTTTCCAGTCTCACCATAGTCCGCTAACTGCATAAAGGACCACAATTTCTATATTTTAATGTGTTTCATTCTCCTCGTGTGCAATATAATTTCTTGTATTTTGCTTTATCTGTGCTTTTTTCCCCCCTCTCACTTTTGTGTCCTGCTTTTTTGCATCCTGTAGCAATAGTCACATACTAGATAGAGAACATTTTTATCCAAAATGTTCCTCATCTCTAGTATGTCCCTGCCTGGATGGTGTTTCTGTGTATTTATTAGCATTTCAAAATCTCCTTTGGTACAAAAGTAACTCCATTCACATATTCTCCCAAATCTTTATCTGTCTTGCTATCTCGCTATCAGTCTAATCATTTTGACAGCACCATTTTTAACACCACCAGGTAATCCAAGGTGTTACTGGTAAATTAGATCCAGGCAATACAGCTGGTAAGGTCCTTTCCTGCCTTCTTCTTCCTGTCATGGGATGTAAGGGCTCATCTTCACAACACTTCTAGTCCACCTTCTGCTTCTCAAAACACTTGCAATAAATGTCAACCCAGAAACTTTGTTCCCCTTCACACAATACAGGAGCCATTGCACCTCCCTCTGTGCCCTCACAGTGAGCAGTGCACTGTGATAACCCTCACTTAATAAAGCATTGACGAGTCACGTAGGTATTTCTGATGGAAGAAACCTGTATCATGAATAATTGAGAAACATCACAAAAGCTTTTTCTAAAATGAGTGGAAGCATTCAAATTGCCTCGGTAACGCAACACACCAAGTGTTCAAACACAGGCAGCTACTGAAGAGAAATAATCATCCACCGTAATTAAGAGCAGCCGCTGGAGAGTATGCCATCAAGTGGTCAGAGGTGATGCAACGTCTACTTTACCCAAGTTCCCCTCCCCTCTTCCCTGCTCTGTTTTCCACAACACTGCACAGTGTTAAGAGAATGGCTTCAATTAAAACAACTTCCTTGCATTTTCAGACAAAAGCTGAACCAAAACCACTTGTCTTTGAAAACTTTACTGGGCTTCCCTCACACGTGTGCAGGGAACGTGTGCTCTTGTGCAGTGAGAAGTGGAATCAGACAGAGAAGAATCCAGTGACATTTCTGCCTCTGCACTAGGTGTTAACCTCCACGTCCTGATGCATGTTTTGGCCTTGCCTCCCTGCTTCAGTGAGCTATTACAAGGTTTAATTTGATTGCCCTGGAATAGTAAGTCTTCATCCAGGAAGCACCTTTGCACCACCCCTGCTTATCCTTCATGTTCTGTAGAGCAACTGCGTGTGTCCCTTTGGGTCATCTTTTTATTCTAGTGAGAATGTCATAAGCTTAGAGGTTGGGAATGAAGTTTCCTGATTCTGCTTCACTTCATATCCTCAAAGACCTTCCATGCAACCACCAGTACCTAATTTTCAGTGACTCACCTTTTTGTGTGTTGATTGATTTCAGGTTTTTGTAGGAAAAGGGAAACTAAAAGGCTGTGAGGGGGGTGACCTTCCAAAACTTGGCATAAGTTCCTGATTGTTGAATCAACAGGCTTTTAGCTATCAGCTTTCAGGACACCAAGTTGTCTCCCAGGGGTGACACTTTTGAAAGCTCTCAGTAATTCAACGGAAAATTTAATTCTGGCATCAACAGGAGTCAAATTAAACCTATATTGCACAGCACTGAAAACAAAATCTAGACGGGAGCCAAGCACAAACATGATGTGTAAGGAGGAGCAAATTTCTGTATATATTTTAAACCCAACTAAGTCAGTTCTACTGACATGTGAGGAAAAATTTGTTCACCTGGAGAAGGTGTTCCAGTCAAACAAATCATTAAGTGAAAGAGCAGAGTACTTTTTCCCACATCTACCTCACAAGGAGGATTACATCTGGTTCTTCCTTTCTTCGCCTGTTTTGTGTCAAATTGCAGAATATGGCTAAGGGTGATTTTGTTCACTTTGTTTACCAGCTGTGCTGAGTTCAGAACTGCTGCAGTTAAAAAGCTCACCCAGAAACTACAAAATTGGGGCTATGTCCTTGAAAATAAAATTTTCAAGTTTCCATTTTATTTAACCTCTCAATAGCTAAGATAGCAAATCTTCTCCATTTACAGGACTAATGACTTCTCCAAATGTCATCCAGCAGCACTGAAGACCCAGTTCAGGGATCTAATATTCCAGCTGTCGGTGTTGTGCTTAAAGATGTCATTGCCATGCTAAAGACTCTGGAATCAGAACTTAATTAGCTGTTTTGTTTGCAATGAATGAAGAAGAACAGATGATGGATTGTTTGGAGTTTTTTTTCTCTCAAAGTCACCAAGAAAAAAAAAGGAAAAAAAACCCCAGACAGAAAGATCTATTTATGACTATAAATTAAGTAGTGTTAACTCTGGAGACACATGGGAAAAGAGCAGAAAATAGCACCATGATGCTATTTTTACAATCACGGTTTCACTGAAATAAGCATGCTTGGAAAATATACAGGAAATTGCCAAATATCCAGACCAACTAGGACTGACTTGAAATATTTGACTCATTAAGGGGGATTTCTACTAAGACCTCAACTTTGAAAATGCTTTAAAGAATAAGATCTGAAGGCTTCAAACACACCTTTATGCAGAAAGCCATCCTGCACTTTCAGACAGATGGGGATATCCTACTGAAGTCCACAGGGAGCCCTACTGTTAATCACAGCCCTTTCCTAGAATGTGACTTGTGGCACTTTTCATCCTTATGTGGGAAAGCAATAGTTCAGCAGCTGGCCTATACACAGAGATATAACATGTTCCTGGAGAAATGAAAACCCCATCTTCATCACATATTTTTTGCTGTTTAAAGGAACTGTGTAAAAGTGTGTGTGAAATAATAATGAATAGCAGTCTCTAAAATGTCCTATGGATTTAGACTTGCAGATGCTCAGGCACGTGAGTAACTTTCTCCCTGGGAGACAAGATAAATACAGAAATTGCTCATGAGCCTAAATATTTGCGATTCTGGATCTTCTCTTCTTGCCAACGGCACTGGCATCCCCAGCTCTTATACTTGCCTGCACTCGTCTGCTTTTGCTGTCGCCCTGAGGGCTGCATAGCCCACTGCCTACGTGAGACAAGGCTGTCACAGGTATCTGACATGATTCAGCACAGAACTGAATTGAGTAACCTGATGGGTCATTCTTTTTAGCTTGATGTCTCCTGAATAAGAGGATTATTTCATCTCTCCCCTGCTGCCTCCAGGAAGGGACTGAAACAGCGGGACTGTAAGACAGGCAGCAGATTCCCAGCTCTAAGCATCCTGGCTCCAGCATGGGGGCCTTTCAGTATTAGTATTTCTCCTCTCTGCCTGGCTCTTGCACCGAACATAATTTAGCTCATTGCATTGTAACATCTGCCTTTGTCTGACATCAGCAGCAGCATCCTTAATTCAGCAGGAATGAGTTGGGAAGGCATCATAGAAAGCAGGGACAAAGAAGGGATGGATGGAGACCCATAGGCAAGGCTGGGCTGGATGGAGACCTATGGGCTTGGCCCCAGTGGGATTGGCACAGAGCTTTCTCAGGCTATCAGGGGGCTCGGGAAAGTGGGTCAGCTAAGTTCCTGACAAAATCCCATCCCTACAGGCATGGCAATTCTGTTCTCTGGCAGGCAGGATTTGCTACCCTCATCCGCTGAGCTCCTGCTCTTTGGGATGGCTGAGCAGGGAAGAGAAGAGAGCAGGCACCCAACAACCTCTCTGAGAAAAGCAGGTAAAAAAGGCAGGTCATTCAGACCCTTAGCTAGAAGTCATCTGTACTTTTAGGACTTCCACCAAAGCGCAAGCTGAGTTGGAAAACACAGGAAGCCCTGCCACATCTGGGGAACAGAAGACACAGTGGTAACACAGTGGGGCGATACCAAACTGATAGCCAAACATACTCTGCATCAACAAGATTCAAGCAGGTTATTGGCTTTAACAATTCTACCCCAGTGAAAGCAAAATAATGAGATTTCTTCAATTCACTCATGTTGCCTAGTGAGAAAGGAAAATGCCTCATACCGGCGCAGGAGAGCCAGGAAAGCTGGCAGAGTCATGCTGCTAAACAGGCAGCTCAATCAGTCATCTCAAATACTGGGTTGAAGAAGCACCCACAGGCAGAAAGACTGGGTTTGAAAGGGACTCACCGCTTTCTTTTTTCCCCCGCATAACAGAATCAAGATGTTTTTATTATAATTATTATTATTCTTTTTCAGACAGGATGCAAATGGTAATAGAGCTCCTCCACAGTTGCCTGCAAAAATAATATATATGAATTTAAGTGCCAGAACAAGCTATTCTTGAATACAAACTGATGCTTAGTGAGACTTTTCAGCTTCTCCCAAGGGAAAATATGTCTAAACTAAATGCATTTCCCCCATTCAGCATCATTACATCTTAATGGTATTTTGCATTTAAATCCATTCAAGGTGGCATCTAGGTCATCAGATCCCGTTTTGACCTTGAAGTGGCAGAATGTGTCAATCCTGGCTCAGTGGTGTATTTTCAGACATCTGTCTGCTGCTTATTACAAATACAGTATGTATCACATTATGGCCCCTGGCATGAATAATGTGGAGGTACCAAAAATACAGTCGCCATGGTAACAGCTTCATGATGATCACAAGGCTGGGTGGAAAAGACTGGCTTGGGAAGAGGTCAGCTCCACATTGATGGTGTTTTGGAGAGGAATGGAACATGAAGTATTGGCCACCTATCACACAAAATGCAATGTCAATGAGAGATGATGACTGAACCCCATGGCTAAGGGCAGCTCCCCCCTATGGTTCTTGATGCAGAGCAAGCAACTGTGGCTATCTAGCACTTTCGAGGTGCAAGTCAGTGCTTTAAGACACTCTAGCTCCAACCCCTCCAGAAATACCTCTGGTTTCCTCTGTGGGACTCCTGCTCTTGGGGACTCTTGTATTGGCAGGGCTTGGCATCAGCACTGAGGGATTCCAGCTATGTCTCCTGATGTCTCAGCATTTACAAAAGCAAAACCCAAGTTCAACACCCATCTGGTGTTTCTCACCTTTTTCTATTGCCCTCTCAACCTAGTATAGATGATGGAACATTGCACCACTGGCCCATCTTTAGGCTTTTTCCGAGGACCAGCATCTTCTAGGCATCCAGCTGCGATTGCCTGAAGTTCCTCCTGATCTGCAGTGGGATTCCTTCTACAGTTAACTAATCTTTTGTGATTTCACCACAGGTTTTCTTCAAGGATATTTATTACCTTAAACTATTTCACAGAATTCTTAGGGAAGGCATTTTTTTAGCCTGAAGGTTGTTCATGAACAGCTTACATTGATTGTCTGCTATTTGCGACATGCCTTTGATTGCCTGAATCACTGGGCATTGTTTCTCATCTTCAGCCAAGTAGCTGAAACAGTTATGCTCCTCCTGACAGGAATTAAAATAAACGTACAGGTCATTTGTGATAGAATTCTGAAACCAGTTGAGTTTGTGCTTGAGTTTCCAAATTCCCAGCACCGTTTTGTATTCCCATGATAATTTCCCATCATCAATTGTAGAAAAACACATTTCACATTTAAGGCATTCCTGGATGATTTTGAAGACTATTTGCTAGTTATCTGTTTCCTTTAGGGTTAAAGACCCACATTGCCTCTGCTCCCATCAATCCATTACCACTCCAGTGCAGAATAGCAACAGGAATTGAGCAATAAGCACTGCTTCAGAGAGCAGTTTATCTAAAGATAAGACTGCATCAGTTTATGTTAGGAGAAAGGGGAGTAGCCAGAAGAGCTCTGTGGCACTGTCTTTAAAGGGCAAAAATCCCATTTAATTTTGGCAACAACCTTTTTTCCCTTAAACAAGCTGTTTGGAGATAGTTTCTCCAGCTTTTTCAAGGTTCTCAGCTATGACCTGTTTCCTTTTGTGTACAATGCTGATCAAGAAACAGTATTCCCATTTGCAATCCATTAGAGGATGAGAAAGCTCCTGAAGTACTTACTGATGAACTATGTCCTCACAAGGACCACTGCCATAAAGGACAGGGCTCTGCTGAGCTAAATGAAGTGCTTATTTTCCATGTAGAATCAATCCCCTTTTCTGGAAGGAAACCTGCAATCCCACTATAATTAGCTGGGCTTCTGGAAGACATGGAAGTTCAGGATAATGAGAAATTTAGGCTGGGATTTTCAAAAGAGCCTAAGGTTACATATTTACTGCAGTCACAGAGTAGTAGCTGTGCAGTACAGACTTATTTGACCTATTCAGAAATGTTTCATGCCTGTTGGAAAAGTAAATTAGTCTAGGCTGAGTTCTATGCTTGTGAAAATAAACTGTTATCAGTAATGAATTTAGGACGTCCTTATGCATTTGGCTGTGTAGAGTGGGTAGAAATGTAGCTATATGGAATGTTTCTATTTCCATGCCTTCAGGTCTAGCATGTCCTTCAGAGAGTTATGTAACTACAGACTATTGTAAAGCTTCTGGTTAACCCATTCTAGTGTCCAAATAGCTACCTTTGAAATTCCCAATCTGCAAGTAACCATAACTAAACAGCTAGAAGAATAACTTTGGGGTTAAAATACAGGGCTTGCTGGGTTGCGTGCCTTCTGCCCAGTTTTGAATCTCTCTGTGTCTTGCTTGTCCATTATTAGACAAGGATAACTTCAACTCCATTTTTACAGGTTTATTGCAGTGATCAATTCTTACGGAGGTAGCGCATCGCTAGGATTAGCTATCTGGGCACTGTATAAACACATATTCTAAACTCAAGTATTGTGGGATCACTACAGAAACTTAACAGAGTGAGATTTAAGGGAAGAGGTTTTTTTACAACTGCACTTCCAGCACCTACAAATGGAAGAAATGTCAGTTGGTAGTGGGTGAGATGAGGTGGGGCATGCATACATAGGGGAAGCTATACCAGCACTTCAAATACGCTGTTTGCACACAGGCAGCAGGAGAGAGAGCTGCTGTGCTGGGAATTTTTTTGTTCGCATATAAAGGCTTTTATGTGTCCATTTCAACTACTATACCGATGCCACAATTCTAGGTGGTATCTAGTGGAGTTGACTCGAACAACCTTCCTTGGAATTTAGCCAGCTTGTTCATGCTCCCATTGCTCCCCAGAAAAGCTTCCCTTCACACACCCCCGCTCACGTCTCTGGGTAGGTGTCCTGTCCTTGCGTAAGCACAAAGACGGCTTGCAGATTCAGCATCAACTCTAAAGTAATCTGGAACTGTACTTCTTTGGGACATATGTTACAAAATGAAGTTCAACACTCAGGCAACCTCATTACTGACAAAGTAGGTAACAAATACCAGATGATATATGAACACTCAATATTGAAAATATTGAGGATGACATTAGGCTTTTCCTTTTATCAATGAAATTGTAACTGGATTAGAAAGGAAACTCCTGTTGTGGTTTGTAATGTTTTCAAGTGAAAGAGAGTCTATGACCTAAATATACAGTGCTTGAAACAGATACCTTTTTTTGAACAGGTGAATCCCCTTCCTGGTACCTTAATTCCTGTTACCCTGTCCTGGTCACCAGCTCACCCCCAGTTTGAAGGCCTGTGCTATATTGTCTCAGTGGTTTCACTCACCCAGACAAGAACCCCATAGCCATGCCAGTAAAGGATGTCCTAATACGAGCTGCCATGCAGCGTTTGTGTGCGCTTAGCCACGCAAAGCAGTATCGCTTCTTTGCACCACATTCAGGTAAGTCTATTTTCCTTGAAACAACTCTACCATTGCTCTCATATGGCTGTGAGTTATGAGCCCATGGAAGTCCAGATACATCAACGGAAGTCCAGATACATCACTCCAAGCATTAGTCCCAGAATGGCTGAGTAGGACAGTTCATCACTGGAAGTTCAACATTCTGGAGCAAACATCCCTCGGCTTTTAGTGGTTGTCATTCCTTCATTACTCACTGCAAATGGGAGAACCACAAATGAAAGGCTCTTCCTTTTCTTACAGTGTTTCAGTAGACGGGCACAGAGAGCCAAGGCAATACATTGCAGGATACATTGCTTAACTTAGAGGTCTCTGTGCTGTAGCTCCTTATAACTTATTCATGATTCATTACTCTTTCTGGGTTGAAAATTGAGAGAAGGCCATTAAGTAACCGGAATGCATATTTATTCAAGACTAAACAGATGTTGTGGAAACGAGGCTGCAGATAACAAGTCAGCAAGAGATGCCAGATTTTTAAAGGCAAAACAGCAACTAGAACAGAGAGAGAGACTTCAGCGCCAACCGAGGAGCTCCTAAGCATGTAAAGAGTCTCCCAGCCTCCTCTCACCTGTGTAGCAAAGGTGACTATCTCAGGTGGATTTCAGGCATTACCCTCTGCATTAGGAGCCAAACTCACTGCAATGGGCCTTGCATTCCATGCTTGCTCGTGTGCAACAAGGAAGGCAGTTGGAGGACTGATCCTGCACTGCTGTGAACTGGTGCCACTCAGCAGAAGCTACGATAATTTATGCCCAGCTGAGGATCCAACTCTTCATGTTTTGTTAAATTCAGATCTTTCCATCCACCATTTCTGATGAATATTACGAGACATTCTATTTTTTTTTCATTTCTCAAATGTCAAGTAGATCTTTTACAGCAGCTCTTAAGAAGATAAAGGGGATTAAAGGATCATTTTATCCTATTTAAAGTTAGCTCTGAGACGATAGAAGTAAACAGGCACATTTTAAAGGATGTTAATCTCGTCTATTTCTTATCCCCCCTTCTCCTTTTCTTTTTCTTCTTTGCTAGCAAAATTTCACTTTACTGGATGTATTCACTTTTGTGGGTGAAATGATTGCAAGAAGGCAAATTCTGCTACCCTTTCTCCTCACTTCAAAAAGCAAACACAAAATATCACTCTTGATTGCAGTATTAAACATAAGTTTAAATTGGGCTGTCAATCATTGGCTTAGATTTTATGGTAAAAAGATGGAGGAAATCAGAGAGAAACAAAAAGTGTTTTGGCAAATGGAGGAAGCCTGTCCCTGCCACTGGCATGCAGAAAGCAAGGCAACTGCTTATTAGCAGCAGAGTAATGGAAATAACATTGTTTAAAGAAAACCAAGTACCAGAAATAAGAGCTTTGGACTGTTTGTGGAAATTTCAAAATAAGCTGTCAGGAGGTTGGGAGACAGACTTGTTAACTTCTAATGAGGGATGGTTAGCTCCCACTTAATACTTACAAACTAAACTCCTACCATTAGCACTTTTAACCTGAGTTGAATTATGGTTAGTAAAAGGTACCAGATGGGCATCTCACTGCCCTCATTTAGGACAGAGTTGGGAGAGGAAACAGCACTCTGCCCGTAGTCAGAAACTTGAAACTTGGCCCTCAACATGCTTTTCAGGGCAGGATCAGAAAGGCACCTGTGACCCTGTCTGAGTTACTGCTCTCCCCGCTGGAGGTTACCGCAGGGCTAGCTGCTGCTTACCACCTCCTCCTACCTGGAAAGCGCACCAGGCGAAAGAGCATGTGCTTCTGGACCAAAGCTGATTTGTACCCTGTTTGCTCTGCATTGCAGCAACCCTGGCGTGGTCTCAGGGGTGAATGTGACAGCTGAGGGTGGTGATGGAGCTGCCAGCACTCCTCTGAGCAGGCCACAGAGATGAAGGGCAGAGCTGCCCTGGGCTGAGAGCAGCACGGGACACAGATACAGGGTGCCTGGCTTTAATCTAGTACAGTTCACAAAGACATGCTTCATTTTAACAGAGGAACCAGCGCCTTTGATATCAAATCTTGTCAACTTTGCTAAAGTCAGGATCAGGGTACTTAGGTGCTCCAGAAACAGCCTGCCTGCAAGCTCAGGCTTCACCAGACCACCAAGAGCTTCTGGCTGACAGGAAGACCATCACCTCACTCAGATCAGACCACCAGTTTGTTCATCCCTGTCCCAAACTGTATCTGATCTAGCAGGTGACTGCTGATTTGCAAAAGACCTCAAGCATCATGTTGCCCAACGAAAGTCTCAGTTTTCTGGCCATATTATAGACTCCCCGTGAATTCAGGATGTATCAGGAATCTGACAGCTAAAGACGTGCGTAAGACTCATGTGCAAATGGCAAAAGTGTGCTAGACATTTCCTGAGGTGTCTTTCCAAGCAGTAGCTTGCTATGACTTCTAGAACAAAACCCCTTGGTTTGCTGCACATCTGGACCACCCTGTGAAATCCTGGCCAGCACCAGTGGAGTTGCTGGTGATGCTTATCAGTCATGACGAGGACGCTGGGCAAGGAGGAACAGAGAGATGGACTGACAGCACATGAGTCCTGTTCAGGTCTCAGCAGTCTCTGAATAATCAGGTCTATTATTCTCCTTGATAAGAATAAAGAAATGTTTGCATTGCAGGAGAATTTCTCCAGCACTGAATTATATGCTTTAATTGCTGCTTCTGTGAACACCACCTGGAGATTTGATGAGCAAGTGGCATTCACTCCTTCTCAAACATTATCTCCAGGAACCTAAACCCAGTGTGAGCTGTATCATATAGATGCAGTTTGCAGAAGGAAGTGTCATTACAAAGCAGAAGCGGGGAGACAACTTCCAGAGCGTTGCCAGTAGCTCTGCTGTGAAGCTGCCTAGAACATCATTTTAACCAACCAAGCATCCATTGGCTGGAGGCAGAGTCAGACCCACTAATGATGCAACTGTTCCTTCCTGTTCTGACAGATGAAAATGCCTTCCCATCCTGCATGCTGGGGGCTGGGGGAGTCAACAAGTCCCAGGCCAACCTCTCACTGTGAGGGTACTCAAGCTGCCTTGTAAGATCCCTTCTTACACCTCTGCAAGAACAGGAGGCACTTCACTGGTATAGGACATACAAGTTTCAATTTCCTTTTGAGTGAGACCTCATTGATGGGTCCCAGGCAACAAATATCCTGCCCCGTCCTCCTGCAATCCTTCCTTCTCCTACTGCCTCTCCACCTCATGAACCTGGATGCTGCAGGTCCTCACCTGCTTGACCATATTGTGTCTACCACATGGGATCACAGAGCAGCCCAATGGAGGTGGAAGATGGGGGGCAGCCAAACCTTTCAGACTGCAGCAGGAGTTACATTATGGTGTGTTTCATTCTTGGGCATTCAGTGAGGGTGGATCTGAATGCAGCACCGTCAGCATTGTTGTAGGAGCTCTGGGCCGGCATCAGGTACTGCTGTTCCTGAACCAAGAGAGTGTGGCTTGAGTAGATGTGGTTGCTCTCTCTCCCAGAGAGTTTAAGATTTGTTCATTCTTTCTTTATTTTCCTTAATCTAAAATAAAAGTCATCGAGACTGAAAGTGCATGTTTTACTCTTTGAGAAACATAACAAAGAAAAACAATTGCAAAGGAAGGCAGTACATTTCACTTTCAAACTTTGAAGGGATTATTACCAATGACAGGAGAGAAAAAAATACCAGCTTTTGAAACTTAGGGGAAAATACTTTGACAGCATCCCCATTAAACAGCTTCCCTCGTCTTTAAGCTGCAGTAATTACATTCACTTAATACCAGACAGTAAAATATTTACAAACAACACAGGGAATTAAATGAAGTTTCCAGCCATGATATAGCTATACCTCCAGCTCTGCCTCTGGTGGAGCCTCTTCTAAGGGGGGGTGAGGTGCTGGAGTTTTGCTGCGATATCCTGCCCTTGTGCTCCATACACTAAAGGCAAGAACCTGCTGCCACTGCCATCTGAAGAGCAGTTATTCCTATGACGGATGTGCCAGGGAAAAGCATTGTCTGGGGGCCAGGCAGAGAGGTACACTGTGAGCCTGGCATGTCTCAACAACAGCCAGGCCTTCATCTTCATGCAGTGTGAGACCTCTATTCCCAGCATCTCCTTCCCAGACACAGCTGTGCTCCTTCACTTCTCTTCTGCATCAGTGTCTCAGGGCTCCAGGTGCTTCATCCTTGAGCTTTAAGGCAGTTGGGCTGCATCTCTCATTACGAATGCCTGCTCTTTGCCAGGGCTGGGGAAAGTGGAGTCTCTCTCTCCACACAGAGTCTTTCTAGTTATTTTTTCAACACTTTGCTCCATTCCCTTTATACTTGCTCTATTGCTCCTGTCAATCTCCCAGGCAGTGAAGGAACACTTTGCGGCAAGCTCCACTAGACTGAAGCCCCATCAGTCCCCATGTAGCTCAAATCACACAAATCCATGAGGATCCAATGCTCAGAGACCTGATTCTCTTCTGTCAGAGGAAGATTAATCAAATCCAACTTTAGTAATTGGTTCATTCAAAAATAACAGCCTAGATTGCTACCAGATGCAGGGTCATTAATACTGATCATCATCTGGATGAAAAAGACCCTTGATTAATATGAAAATACCTTTTTTTTTCAAAAAGGGATTCTGAACTGTGATACCCATAAAAATTACACAGGACAATCTGGAGAAACAATTGTCAAAGAAAACAGTAACCTGGCTTATCAGGGACTGTCACAAGCCATGCTCCAACACAGCCTTTCTCAGAGAAAAGCTGCAGAGATGGAAAGGGAATGAGTACACAGTAGCACATCGATTCCCACAGCCTGGAGCCTGGCAGATAAAGACTCTAGGAAAAGGTTCAAAAAAAAAAAATTTTGGACATATATTATCTCAGACAATACAACAGTGCACACAGCCATGGCTTTTCACTAGACCCCAGCCGGTGGTTTCAGAGTGGGGTTCAAGACCTGAGCGGCACCGCTGCAAACCACAGGTATCTGGCTAGGGGAGAAATAAAACAATGTACAGAATGCAGAAGAATCAGCCTGTGGCTACAGTGTGTTTGCTTTGAGTGTGTGACACAAACTGGTTCTCCCCCTTTTCTTCTGCACCATGTTGCTGGTCCCCTGTTAATCAATACTATATACATATGAGCTCTCACCTGGCTCCTCTGCAAAAAGAAACAAGTTGGTTTTTTTCAGAAAATAAACCTGAGCATGGACCAGCAGATAAGTCATGTCAGCACCCACGTGCTACGCATAATGTGCACGCAAGTCAAACTGCATCACTCCAGCTGGGGCCCTCTCAGAGCTATGCTAGGTAGTAGCACTACAGAAGGCGGCACAGGTCCCTCCCCTGGGGACTTTGTCCAAGTCACTAGATGCTGCTCTCAATGTATTTTGGTACATAACTGCTACAGTTCAGCTCTGAGGACACAGACCCCTTTTCCCTGGCAATCACAGTATTTCCCCCACAAAGATGGCCAAAGGCTTTTCAGAAAAATTGGCCCAAACAAGGTTTTATTGCCTCTCTAAGATGGAGTGGGATGCTGTTGGCTACCCCAAAGTGAAAGACAGACAGAAGGGACAAAGCAGTGATGGAGGGATTGAGGAAAGTGTATTGGACATACTGGAAAGATTTTCCTGTTTCTGCAGCTGCCAGCTGCTTTCTCCCTCTCTGGGGGTACCAGCTACTCTCCTTCCAGCACCGTGTTACGGGGGCACCAGGGCCAGGGCCCCTCTGCAGCCCCCAGCCGCCTGCTACTCTGTCGACGGCCTGTCTGCCTGTGTTCCTGCGCTGAAGTTGCGCTGGCCCCCACAAGTCTATTGTGAAGAAACAGATAAGAATGATTATGAGGAACTGAAACACACAGGCATGAAGGGCCATGAAAGTATCACCAAAGTGTGCATTCAAAAATGTGTTGCAACCATATCTTGGCTTGGCTGAGAGAGAAGCATCACTGTGCTGCATGCTGTTAGCTGTGGATTAAGGCAAGACCGTGCCCCAAAGACTTGCAACTAAAATAAAAAGACTGAAAAATGAGGCCCAGAGCCATCATTGGACCATTTACCTGTTGCCTCACCACCATGGGGTTGTTCAAGTCCAGCCCTAATCAAAACAACTCTGTAGATTATGTGGCTCAGCCATGTTCCAGAGACATAAGCAAATACTCAAGTGCTCTGATGAACCGGAGCTTAAACTGAACAAAACTAAATCGAATAAAGCCCATTTTAACTCTGAATGAGCATGTCCACATAGGTGGCTAATATGGTTTAACCAACCCACTTGAGAAGTTAATTTGGATTAATTTTCCTGAAAAATCTCAAGTAGGGGAGTCCTGCATCACCAGTGGCCTGGAGAGTATTAGGAAAATGACCTCTCCATTAACCTGCTGTCACTAGTTCCTTCTCAGCAGTTGTGCACTACTTCTTTTTTAGCAGTTTACCATTATGTTGGACAATATAACACTACAAGCATTAAATTACTCTGCCACTTGCCAGAGAACTTGAGCCATGTAGATGGATTTTAAAACACCACACTGGGCTAAAGAGGTCTTCTGCAACAAGTACCTTACCCATAATTGGAAATTTCTTTAATACCTTATTGATTGATTTCTTTATTACCCTTTGACGAAGTTTAACACAGTAAACAGAATCGATCCCAGAGGCCAAGGGCTGGGGCTGGCCGCTTTGTGCCTGCTGAGAGTAGGTTGGATTCTCAAATTGAATTATAGTTATTGTTCTGCTTGTAGCATTTTTTATGTCTCATCACGACAGATGGCTCTCTAAATGATAGCAGATTTGTATTTCATTAGGACGCTTAGTCAAAAGATCAATACTGCTTCCACGCACCTTTCTGAGAATACATATACAGACCATACAGGCTGCTAGGGGCTTAATGTGATTTAGATCGCATTAGCTACAAAGCAGACATATGTTTTATTTGTAATAATGTCTCATTGATTCCAAAAAAGCAGTCCTGGAAGCCCAAGCGCTCTTATTGTCACACTTCATCTTTTTCTCTGCATGGCGGAGAATGGCATTTTTTGGGTGCTGTAAAGGAAGGTGGGCAGAGCAAGGAGGCAACATCTGTGCTCCACAGAACCTGGGCATGGCTCTGTCTCCAATCTCCATTGCCCTCTTGTGGTCCTTGAGCAATATCTCATCTGAAGAGAGAGCTCTACAGACCCGGAAAATTCTTTCTAAATTACAGCCTAACACACCAAAGAAGGCCGTTTCTGTCTTGGAAGAAAGGCAAAATATTTCAAAAAGGCTTTGTTTTGTTTAACACCTTCCCACTCCCTCTCATTGTTCTATCCTTCCACCCCCCATCTTCATCAGCATCATTGATTTAATCCAGGAGTTACTTTAGAGTTACAGCCTGTATTGATTGATTTGGGTGGTAATGAGTCTTTTCAATGTAAGCAGCGGTGCATAAAAAATTGGTTTTAAACCTCCCCCTTCTGGTGCATTGATTTAGTGTGATTACAAGTGGATATAAGGTTTTAGCTATTTGTTGTTTGGTGCACAGATATCACCACAGAAAACACTGGAAATGAGGTTTCCAAAAACGCTAATAGCACTTTAAGGTATAAAGAGCAAAGGGTACGTGCCATCCTCTGGGTTAACTGAGCTGGCGGTGAGTGGAAGACCCCTTCATCTCTGGGGAGGAAGGAGAGGAATACCAAGAAGTTCCTGCCCTCCTGGAGACATGCTCTCCAGGACATGAAGAACACATTTCTTTTAAGGTTGAATGTCTACCACGTCCATCCTGTGGCTATGTCTTGGCTGCCATTCAAGACACCTTCAGACCAAGGAATGAACACAGGATCACCAGCTCCCAGTACAGACATCAGGACCGAGGCTACAGCCGTTGTGTGCATGTGGTAGACAGGCTCACCACCTTCTGCAGCAGAGTTCTGAAGCCGACCCTTCCTTAGCCCCAGCTAATCCTTCAATCATTTGGAGACACTGGAAAGAGTCTGTCTTGGAGGCTTTTGCTACATGTAACGCCTTACACATGTAGAATCATTCCAATAGGAAACAGATAGGGATTTGAGCCCAGGTGTCCCACAGGTACAGGCCTACCAATTCAGTGAGCTGCACTGCACCCAGATTAGGTGAGCCTCATGCTGTGCGATCAAGATGAAAGGCTGCAGGGGAAAGAAATCTGACAACTGAGCAGCTGACTGTGAGCCTGCAGGGGATGTCCTGAGCGGGTTAATGCAGCAACATTCATCCACAAACTTCACCCAAAACATCCTGCCAGTTCTTTCTACAGTATTCTGTCCAGCTCCTCTGATTCTGCCCCCTGGAAACTCTCTGTGCTCTCCCCAGGATCTAATCCCTCTCTGTACGTACCACAGACATCAGCTCGGAGGAAGTCTCACTTATAATACTCACATTCCAAATTCAGCACAGATCCCTAGCCACCAATACCCCATAGCATCGATGGAGCATCCCACCTGCCAGCAGTGAGAGAAGCACTTTCTTAGCAGGACTTTGGTTTCCACCTCCACACCTCATCCAGCTGTTTTCACAGAGTACTCCTATAGCATAGACTCGCTGCTGCCAGAGGTGAGTCTTGCATGGGGGTAATGGCCACGTGTACTTCCTCATGCACCCCCACCACCCAGCACCACTTTCACTGACCTTAAGCTTCCACCAATGTCACATCGCTGACTTTATTTCTGTCACTTCCGATTCACATCCGGACGACTGAGATCAGTCCCAGTCCTTCCTACTCTGTGCATGCTCAGTTTCAGGAGCCTTTGACACCTTCTTTGAGAGAGAGAGGGAAAAAATTCTCCTAGTCTTATAAAACACCTTTTATGTTGAGCAGTGCTTACAGCTTCATGAATTGCAAAACCATTTTAAAATCTTGGTATTACAGGAAAATCCGTTCTGGTTCACTGCCTGTCACTAAAACTCATCGCATGCACCTTGCCAAACCAATTAAAGCCCATCATTAAGACTGGGACCCTGAATCATAATTTCTGGGCCAGTCCCCACTCCTCTAAACAGGTGTTTAATCTTCCAATACAATTTAAGGAGCATGGAGGGGGAGTCAGAAGTAGGGGGAGCATGTTTATCAGAGAAAAGCCAGAAGAAAACCAAGAAGCATACTTTTTATAATATAGTATCTCTTCAAGTTTCATTTCCTCTCTTTTGTGTATGGAGTGGCAGGAATAGCAAAATCAAAAGCCTTGGGGGCAGAGAACTTTTGACCCATCCCTGACTTGTCATCATAAAGTCTCCTGGCCCCAAAGTCCCCATTATAGTTTGGACTTTGAAGAGCAATAAAGAATGTCAGGCTGACAAATGTATGTTATCAGAAGAGATTTCTTCTTCAGTTTACAAGATGATTCCACAGTTTTATTGCACCTCTCTGGAGGTCCCAGACTATGTGCTGTTATTTTTCTGCTCCCACTCTGAGAGATGAACAAACAGCTTCATACTAGGTTTTTGGCCAGAGTAGCTGTCACTCCAGGATTAAAAATTTTAATGGATAAATCTTAAAAGGTCAATGACTGACAAAATCAAAGCAGATAGCTAAGAAGGAAGGAAAATATAGATGACAACATTGACTCAGGCTAATAGGGATATATATACTTCTTGGACATCAAACTCCAAATTCTGCCATAAACTGACTTCAAGGTGTGGAGCTGTAAAATGACTGCTCCAAATACCATTCTGTACCGTGACAAATGAACATCTCCACCAGCAAAAGGACATATATATTTGCTATAATCGCTCCAAATTTCAGATGCTTCTAGAAAGCTAGAATTTTGCAGAAAAATCCTCATTATACTTCATGGTGAGAATTATCACATCATTATCACTCTTAGTCGTTTCTCAGTTGTTCTTAAAGTCCCCAGACGATAACCAGGACAATCCAATACATACTAACTTCCAGCACCTGTCTCAAAGATCTGATGACTAAACAGAGAATTGAAGGCAAGTGCTTGGCTAAGAAAACAGAAGCTCCTCTCTTTTACAGTATGCCCTGGATTTCCCTTTCTTGGTGCCCTACCTCTAAGGTGACACAAATTATGTGATCATTTCATTGACTGTCCATCTTAACTCCAAAACTACAGGGAGGTAGCAGCGGTGACCCAGGGAGAGGTAGCTACGTTCAGTGGTTACAGCCCCATGAACATGCTGCTGCACAAGGAGAAAGCCTGGCCACATGGAAAGTAACAGAAAAATTCTCCTTCCTGTCTTTGGGACTAGGATTCCTTTCACAGTCTTCCTCCTCTCCTTTTACTTCCATAAAGCAGGCATTTGAAGAGGAATGCATCAATGTGTGATCATGAGTCAGATTTAAGCTCTGTCCTGCTGAGTGGCCCCATTAGCTGAAACAGGGCTGCCCAGAAGTAGTCTGCTCTACGCAAATGTATGGGAAAGTAGCCTTAAAATTTATATAAAATGGCTGGAAAATGCTCACTACTTGTCCTTATCAGGGTGCTTTCAGCTGTTAACATATCAGGAGCTGTCTTTACAGACTCTGCAAATGGCGTGGCTTTGACTCAAAAGAACAAGGTGTGCCCATGCTGGTGCCCTGACACAAAAGCATCTACCCGTGCCAGACTGAAAAAACAGTCTCAGCTGGACAGCGGGCAATGTCTGTCTACATCGGTATCAAGTAAATCATTAGCTTTGACCAGCTAGGGATCTGGATCATAAGTCTTTTTCTTCCCATGCTTTTTCTGTGGTGTCGCTATGCCCAGTTAAACAGCTGCTACGCTCTATTACAGATGTATTTAAGTGGCAGGTGAATGTGTCTTTGCATAGACAGAGAGGCCAGCAGACACAAAGACAGAGCATGCACCATCCCTTCAATATTCTCTACTGTCACTTTTCTGAATGCAATTGCAATACAATAATTACTTTATCAAAAGAATATCTACAGGCTTTGTACTAGAACATCCATATTTCTGCTTCAACACCTATGCCTATCTATGTTTGTGAATGCACTTGTATTTTATACGTTATATATTTGTATTATGAAGTATGTTTCTTAAGTATATCTTTAATATATTATACTTAGTAAGTATGGCATGTACTATAAAAACAGGTCTTGTAGAAATTAAAAAAAAGCATTTGTGGGCCAGTCTGATGGAGGGCTGATAGCTAAAATAGCTATAGGAATAGCTAAATAGGAAGTTAGGTAGCTAATACAGTTGCACCTATGACCTGAAGCACCCCATGAAAGAACAGTTTTCAAAAAAACACATATTGGCAATAACTTGAAGGAAAGGGCTAGATCATGTGATCTGTTCACCACAGAAGCACAGAGTCCATCGCTGTGAGGTGGATGTGCTTGGTGAGTGGAGAGGTACGATTAGGTGAGTTAAGTACAATAACAATGAAATGCTACATACTTTCCATTGCAATAAAAATGATAATGATTCCGCTGAAAAATATCATACCTTCACACTCATTTAATTCTGGAAATCTAAATTCACAAAGGAAACAAGAAGCCCTTTAATCTCCTGGTAGATAAATAGCCCAATTTTATTTCCACTATTATTTTTTATCCCCATCCAAGACATTTTATAAGACTTCAGAACATGAGAGCACAGTTTAGTTAACATTATCACATTAAAAAGCATGGCCAAAATTTTCATGGAGTTTTTAATTGAAATATAATACTGTCTCAGTTTTTTTTTTCTTTGCATCAATTCTGCACTGATTGCTGGACAGTATGCGGTATATTAGCAAAAAGGGCTTATCAAAAGTAGCCGTTTGCATAGCTTAGGATGATCTCTTCTTGCAGAGATACACCTAGCTGCTTTGTGAGCAGAAAGGCATACTTTCTATTTCCTTTGTTCCCACCTCCAAAATGATTGCTTTGTCTCCACAGGTGATGCCAATTACATGCAAACATTCTTTGGATGGAGGTTTGTGCACCTGCTTCTCAACCATGCAGAGGATAATAAGGCAGCTTTATACTCAAATAACACCTTCTATCCGAGGATACCTGAGCTCTTTGAAAATGTTACATTCTGTCCCTCAGCAGCCTTTTGGCAATAGGAATCAGACCTGGGACCTCTGACTACAAAAACGCAACTATTCACCTCTGGTCACAGCTGTAGAAATGTTCTCAGCATCTCATTACAACTGAGCCAACACTAGAAGGTCACTGGTACCACACAGAGCGGTGCCAGTCCCCAGCTATTTATCATGACCATGAAGATGGGTAGGACATTGTTTTGCCCACAGAAACTGGCAAGGAACAAAGTGCCGTGGGTCACACGGCAGGTCCGTGGCAGAGCCATTGGACCCAGATGTCTCCTTGGCTGTGCCAGCCCAGGAAATAAAAGCTGACATTTTCATTTGCAAATCCTTCTAAGGGAACAGGTAGGCTGCCTACGAGTTTTGGACATCACTATCTTGCCTGGGTTAACAGGAGCTGCATGTTGTCCCTTTTGATGTTTGCTCAGTTCCAACCTGAGACCTAGAGACCTCATCCAAGGTCAGTAAAAGCCAACATGCTGTTGGTGAAAGTACAAGCCCTGTTTGTTTCAGCAGAATGAAGATTTCATATTAGTGATAGCTGCCTTTGGGAAATTGTTTTGTCCTTGTTGCTAAAGTGACAAGATACAGGACAGCCCATGCTGCTGAGGTGCCCTGAGCCAGCCCTGCACACCAGCCTTGTTGTTTCTCATCTCCAGGAATCCAACATGTGGATGCAGCTTTCCTCCATGACCAGTTATTACCACTGCCGCTTTTGACAGAATCAGAGTTCGCCCTCGCTCTGAAAAGCCTGCTCCGGCTGAATGAGGAGCTGCTGGGCTGATGCAGAGGATGTTCTTTCATTTTCCAGCAGGCCAAATGTGATGACTGTAATTGTTTCCTCCAGCCTTTGAATCATCCGTCTCTGTATGACACACCTAGGTGTTCTGTTCCATGAATGCATTACTTCTTTTTTTTAAAGAATTTATTTTCCAGCTGATGACTGGTAACTTCAGTTTGCTATTTAATCTTAGGGAAACAAAGGCCAAAATAGAGTGTTTCACTTACTTGGTCACTAACTGGCAAAATTCCTACATTTGATTTCCCTGAAGCTGTCTACATCATTTTGAAGTTGCAGCAGGAAGCCTGCTGGTCAGAACATTTTCGCTGCAATGTACTGTCATCAAAATATGCTGTGCTACTGTAGCCAGTTTCTTCTATAGAATTATACTGGTTTTGAGGATGGGGTTTGATGGGAAATTTTCTGGAGCTTGACATTTCTCACCAAAGAAGGAGAAAGTGCTAGAAAGAGAGACGGATGGCAGAAAGAAAAATTTGCAAAACTGTGTGTCGAGAAAAAGTTCTGGATTTGTTCTTCACTGCAAAGAAAATTTGAAACCTCAAAGGTCTTTGTGAAACAAAATCAGGGTTAATTTCTTTTTTCTGGACAGGAGTGCTAGAATGTGGATAGTCAATCTGAGTCCACTGAAGGCAGTTACCAGTCTGATGTTTTAGTCCATTCTTGCCCAAGACACAGCTTTCTTCTTCCAGCCATCTATAGCAGGAATCATACAGCAAGTAAAATTTTCCATACTGGATCAATACATTGGCTTACGTGCATCGATCTGAATAAATGAACTACCTTCCCAGGAGCACCATGACTTTGATTAGGATCTAATTATAAGACTTTTGTACTATATATACATATTACAAGTCCATATTCTTCTGTGTTTCTGAGTGGCCATACAATTCCTAGAGAACTGAGGACTTTAAAGAAGCAGGTTGGGGGAGGCCTGCGCTGCTCTCTAGATTTGTGAGTGGGTAAGGTGACCTTAACTAAATGGCTGGTTGGCAAAGGGATATTATGTGTTCCCTTCCTTGGTATAGACAAAACATCTTTAATGAATTGCTTGGGAGCATTTTCCACTGTACATTAGGAATGATACCCAAATAACTGTGGTTATGAATTTATATTCTTACTCAAAGCTCTCAAGTTCTTGGCAAGCACAACAAAGGACAGATCTGAAGACCAAACTTCAATTCTCCTTTTTGTTTCCCCCATCCTAAATCAATAGATATATAAAAGTTAGAGATGAAAACAAATCATGATCATGCTGCAGCTTTCAGGGGAAAATACCGTCTACAAGAAAACAAATCAATAAAACTTCGTATTCTTGGACATGGTCTTCTGTTTTGGTCAATAAATGCACTGTGTTATGCAGTATATCACTGAAGCCTGGAGCAGTTTGCCAATGACAGAACACGTATATTTGGGGTGGGGAGATGAAATGGTAACTCCAGTTGTTAGGCAACTGTATTTCTCAAATGTAATGTGGTTTGCTTTTGACTTGAGAATAATTTGCCCTGCCAACAGGTGGGAGCAGACAAATCTGAATGGCAGCATAGTCTTCTGGTGCTTTCTTTGTACAGTTTGCTTCTCTAAAAAAGAAAGTACTTCCTTAGTAAGCATCTTCTGCATTGTTTCAGTTGGGAAGGTTCATTGATTTTAACAGGCAAACCAACAAAAAAAAGCAGGTTTGAAGGAAGAAATGTAGGCAGATAGATTAGCTTAGTTTATTTTAGCTTATTTTAGATTAGATTAGATTAGATTAGATTAGATTGAATCATCTCTTTAATGTTAAAACAGGGCTGTCTCAGTAGAGAAAAATAAATTTTTATAAATACCCAGCAAAACCTCACCTCAGAATTCAGATCAAGAACAGAAGAGCCCGTTTTATTCTCTGCAAGAAGGAGGCAGAACCTAATTACACTGGTTAGAATTCAAGCACGACTCAGATGCAATTTTCTCAATTAATAATAGGAAATAATACAGGTGGGGCTGCAGAAAGTGGAAGTGGTTTAAAAAGTTGCTGTGCACTAATGGTGGAAATGCAGAGGCCAGTGCGTAGCTCAGCTTTCAAATTCATAATAAAAGAAGAAATGCTTTGCACCTCACCTCTGTCTTTTTACAAGGTTCACTTGTAGTGCTGTGTACAGAGCCGTGGAACAACTGATGGAGGGTCCAGAGAAGGGTACTGGTCCTCTGTTTCATTAAAGAAAGGACAGCTCAGGTCATTCATTAAACCAAAACCAATATGCTGTACTCGGAGTGTGTGGACAGTGACAGGCAATCAAGTCAGCATGGTTTAATGAGCAATGGGTTAAATCGATGGATTTTACTTTGGAGCTGCGATGACTAGAGTACGAATGCAGTCACTCACCGTGGTTGGGCAGAGAAGTGGTAACTCATCAAGCTCCAGTATCTGAATTGGATTTGATCAACTACTGCTATTGCCAACACGACCACTGTTTATAGGGTCTTAGAGCACAAGCAAAGAGCTACTGAGCAACTGAATAGCCACAAGCTGCCACAGCTTGTAATGGCAAGAAGAAGGTGCTGCCAATGCTGCATCTCTTTGTTGGATGCCTCTTCTAAAACTGCTGCCCTCATGAAATCTGTCATGACTTCTCCCAATAAAGATCTTAATTTTGCTGGATGGCCCTCCTCCGAACAGCACAAAGTAACCATCTGTCACAACAAAGCGTCATAAGGCAAATGAATCCTTCTTGGCTGCCACAAACAACACGCAGAGCTTTCCGGTCTATTGATTTTCTTTCTGTCTTTCCAAGTAGAATATTAATACATGTCTCTGAAGGGTAAAGTCAGAGATTATCTCAGAGTTAATAAAGGAAGGTGTCTTGCTTTGATACAATACATCCAGCTGCCGTTGCAACCTGTATTGTTCCTGAATGTCGGTTAACCTGAACAATAAGGAATTCCATGGGAAAGTTTGAACGACAGGACATTATTCCCCCACCCCAAATTTCTCTAGCATTGTTGTGGTGGAGGTTTGCTTTATGGACCTAAGATAGCTGGGCACCTTCATGCTATGCCACAGAGGGTGGTGAAGAGAACCCTCACCAAGACTGGACATGACCCCAAACCAGAGCAATCAGGGGTGTTTCAGGCCCAAGCTGGGTGCCTGCACAGTGCACACATGTCAGCGCTGGTGGGCAGCTGGTGTATCCCTGCAGAACCAGCACTACTGCGTTGCCTGGATGTGGTGGGTGCAACACTGAATTAATGGACTGGTTACAGAACTATTGGGATAGGTTCAGTGTCCTGCGTGCTTCACATTCATTCCCTTATTTATGGCAACACATTTCATGTTTCAGTGCCCCACCTGAAATGGGCAATGACACATGCTCCCTTCCTCTGATCTCCTGTAGATGTTTGAAGCCTGTCTCAAGCCCAGGCGCTGTCTCTTACTGTGGCTCAGATGATTCCCATCTCACTTCTCTCTCTGGAGATGCCTCCCTCCTTCTCTTTCCACTGAACACGGTGAGAACCTGGCAATGACTACGCTTTTAACTTAATGACTATGCTTTTAACTTAGGTGAGGGTGAAGCTGATACAGGACACCTCAGGACCTTTGTGCCTACAAAGTTCATGGCTCCAAAGGGCTTTCGCTGATACAGATATAACAATAAGCCACTCTTCCTACTTGTCAGCTGCACTAAGTATTTTGACCCAATCTGCCTCCAAACCATCTGCCAATAAAGTGTACTATTTGGGGCATGTTATAAATCCCATTGTTTTGTGTTGTTCCCCAGCCAGCCAGTCTGATTAAGAAGAGGCAGAAGAGAAAGCAAGGCATGCAAGATGTCTGGGCAAACTTGACCTGGCACAGAATGATTCCAGCCTTTTTTTCATTGATTTGTCACACGACCTCAGGTAAACAGCTTGATCTTTCCCCATCTCTGTGCACCTTTCTTTACAGGTCTGTGCCTTGTGTCCCAGCAGTTAGTGCCAAGCAAGCACTTGTTGTGCGTGCCTCTGAGATCCTCAAACAAAACGCGCAGGAGAAACAACCCTTTGTTACTGTTACTGTCCCCTCATCCATATTGATTATGCTCACTGCTTGTTCCTACAGTTGTTAATAATTACTATGATCTGCAAATTTGCAGCTGATCACTCAAACTGGTCAAATAACATTAGTCAGATAAATGCTTCAGATTTATTTTGCAGCACATTTTCAAATGATTATTTGATTAATACTTTTACCTAATGTTTTCAAAGCTTAATTTTTTTCAAATTAATGAGAACTGATATGAATCACATCACACTGTGCTGTAACCACAGTGATAGATGTGTTTGTTGAAAGCACAACACTTTCATGTACCTTTAAAAATTCAGGAGTCTATGCAGCAACGGTTGAATTATCTTCTGGGATAGTCACTGCTGAAGGACAAGGCTGGATATCTGAATCCACTAACAAAGAGACAAGGAATATCTGCTTCCAAGGACTAACCCAAGGCACAGCAGCATCTATCTAAGCATCATTTACCCTTTATTAATTGGGAAGCAAAAGTAGGCAGCTGGCAACCTCCTTCCAGTGCTGTCTTCAGGTGAGTACAGACCGTGCACTGGCAGTAATTAAGTCATTATTCACCCACCCTTTCAGCAGGTGTAGTGCTCCTTGGGTGGGTTTTCATTCTCCTTGAAAAACACTGGTAGAAAAATACAAGTGAAGTCCAAGCAAAGCATTCAGAAAATAATCAGAATTAATCTCCTCTCATTTTAGATGTCAAACAGGGACATGTCTATGTATCGGCTAGTTACTCCAGGCTTCCTCTGAAGTCAGTGGTATCTTCGAAAGAAAATTATTTTGACCCAATTGAGGTGGCTGACTGTGGGAACAACTCCCCATTGCAGGAGCCTGTTTCTTCCTACTGACCCTACAACAAGTTTACGGTGATTAGCTCATGTTTACACACCTAAAAATAAACATATAACTTACGGCAGAGGAATCCTCCCTCAAAGGGACACATTTTTATATATATGGGCAGACAAAGTTGTGCATCTTGCAGTACAGGAACATATAATGCATTAGCTGATGGGAGACATGGCAAAAAGGGAACATGACAATTGCTATGTTCTCAGATAAACCCACTGCGCACATACCTACTGCTCTGAGGCTTTCCACTGTCATTAGTTCCCTCCTATAAAGAATCACCAGAACAATATAAGCTATAATTGTCCGTCTCCCTGGAGTTGAGCTACTACTGTTACCCCCTCCATACCTACAATAAACTCTTGGTGTGTGCATAAGAGGGTGGGAAATGTGCACACAAGGTATAGTGGGAGAGAGGAGGCAGCTGGTTGTTCCAAGCAGACTGTTAATACATTTGCTGATCTTGGTGGTGGATGTGCCCTGAGCAGCCGTGAATGACTTTGAACACTGAAGGAGCATGTCCCATTGAATGGCTACAGTGATTTATGTGCTGAAGAGCAAGGGAGGTGAGATGGATCACCATGTGATAAATCAATTTGGAGCTTTTCATCATACCATCGGCAGTGAGAGCACAGCTCTGGTGATTTGTAGCAATATTAACCTGCCATGATTCATCTCCAATGCCTGGCCCTTTCGTTGCCCTCCAAACACCAGAGCAAAGTGTGGGCAATGTTCAACTGCTGGCATCAGGACACCCAAAACTGTCAACTTGCTTTGTTTTCCTAGGGCCTGTTCTGCTTCCTTATTCCACCCCTCCTATGTACACTTCATTTTCAGGCATGAGGATCAGGAATGGCAAAATAAAATTCCCTTCCTTGAACTATGTGAGGTGTCTCTCTGCCCATTTTTCTAGAGTGTCATGGTCGCTCTGAAAGGCAGCACAACCTTCTGGTATATTCTCCCAGTTTTGTATCATTTGTATCCAAATACCCAAACGCTTTTAAAGGGCTGCCCATACACTTTAAGAAGGTAATAAGTGTGAGGAAAAATGAGTTAATTTGAATAAAAATCACTCAACAGTAATTTCAGAACTGGGAATATAGTCTAGACCACTGACGGATGTTTTATCATCTAGGCTGTACTGCTTCTCTTGGCCAAAAATTAATGTGGAGTTATACCAAGGCTATTAATAGCATCCCAGTTACTACAGTACAGCCAGAAGCTCCAGCAGTGTATTCATGTGCAGTGGTGTTTGGCATCGCACATGCACATAATAGAGAAACAACCTTTATGCCAGGGAGCTCCTATTTAGACCTGCAAGGATACAGCACAGAGTGGAGCCAGTAAATTACTGTCTGTACTACTTTATGGAGGAGGGATTAAGAGTGAAATACAGGCTCTACTGCCTCCTAAAATCAGGGATGATGTCCCCACCCTATGTGTGCAACCATGTATGTACTGAGCCAGCTCTTGGTTTTGCTCAGACTGCATTCTGCATATGGATGGAGGGCGTGGAAGGGTCTTTCCTGAAATATATTTGTGTGTATGAGCATACTCACAGCCAGAAAACATTTCTTACTGCTGAAGTGAAACAATGCTTATGGCAGTGCAGGCTGGTGTCTTGAATAGCAAAAGTTCCTATGGAAAGCTGTGGTTTCAGTGAAAGGCATCTATTAATGCTTTTTTAAAATCTTCTGTTATGGGAAGATACAATTTCTAATGAAAAATTTCAGTCCTCTCAGAGATAATGCTAGACATAAGATACGTATCTTCAGTATAATTTTGAATGATGAGATGAAATTACTATTTGCATTTTGAATTTATTTTTTAAATTTGCTGTTTCATTTTTTAACTAAATAAAATTTAAACAAATCAAATTACATGGCTTATGAAAATAATGATAGCAAATTAGCTCTCATGAAGTTTCTGCTCAAGTTAGTTTCTCTCTTGTTTTATGGAACAAAAAAAATGCAAAATAACATTTTAAGTCTCAACGAAAATCGGCACTTTGTTTTGAAATATTGATTGAAACATTTCCTCCAAGCCCTAAATTATACTGTGGTTTTCATCGCTCACTCTCAAAGGAGACTAAGCAGCACTAAACCATGTACATGTACAAGAAAACAAAGTACAAAAACGTTACGTGAATTGCTGAAGTTGCAGAGCATTTCCGCAAGGCTGACAGAAATCATGCCTTTGAACTCCTCGTCCCAGGCTTTCCCCACTGGACCACAGCTCTCCTGTACAGTGTACTTAAAAACACATCATGTAGTGTATTGGATTTTATAAACCTGTTACAGAGTCCTTCCACGTCTCCCTTCTCCCTGTTCTGTAGTCTGCACGAGTGGGATTCAAACCTATTGTTTTTTCTCATGTTTGGCCTCTTTATTGTCTGGTGTAAAGTATACCAGAAAAGCATTGTGAAGCAAGGTGGTAAATGGCAGGCCACTATTTTATACAGTGTTTGTAGGAGAGACAGAGCTTGTTTTTTATAGAAAAATAAATCCTCTTTAGACAGCCAATAGCTACTTGGGTGAGTCTTTCTTATGAATGCTGCAGGGATGAATACCCAAGGATTTCTACTTTAAAAGTGGCATCTCTAGACACACTGACTACTTTCTAATACACCTCCAGATGGCCTATCCGTAGACAATTAATTGACACAGGAGACAAAGGACAAGAATGAATAGTTTTGCTTTCCTGGGAGTTTTGCTGTTGGTCACAGTCTTGGTGGTTACAACAGCTGGAGGGCCCTGCTTGTGCCTAGGATACTTTCAGATCCTTCCTTGCACCTAGAAACTAGGCTGATGGTGCTCTTTGCTCTGACACTAAATCAATTGCTTGACCTTGTCTTTCTGGGGGCTGGGGGTCTTGCACATGTGGAGTTAATGGAAACAAAAAAGGATGAGGGAGAGAGGATTGTGAAATTCCACAAACTGTCACGAAAAAAATAATACCCAACATTTGCACAGTTTCACAAATATTTTCTATTTCCTGTCTGTCCTTTTTCCCATTCAAAATGGACAGAAAGTGGTAGAGAGAGGCTGCAGAGGAGTGAAAATGGAAAGAAAAATAAAACCTTGAACTTTCTTCCCCCTCCGCCCCAGCTTTTGGTTTTCATGATTTTTTTTACTCTTTTTTTAAGGAAAGGTAATTTTATAGCAAAAAAATGTTAGGAAAAAAGCACTTTGTCAAACTTCAAAGCAAATTTATAACACTGTGTTACTTTGGAAGACAATCTGAATACCAGCGGGCTCACTCAACTTCAAGTAACTGTACGTACACTGGCAGCAAAAGGGCTGGGATCAAATAATTGAGGCTGTTCACAAAAAGAAATAATGCCATCAGCTGTATCCCACCCAGAATTTTTGGTCTAATTACTTCCCTGGGGTGCCCTTACTGACAATACTTTACCATTTGCAACTCTCTTTGACCCTCTTTGATTTCCTGTTTGCTCAGTTCAATTTTACTCTCTAACCACTTCTGAGTTCACAGTAAGTTGTGGTTACTCATAAAATGTCACTCAAGCAATCTTGGGTGGAAAGGTTAATGCAAATAAGGCTCCCACTGTTCCTATACACTCTCTCCTCCACCAGCAGAGAAGAGATTTCCTCTCCCTCTGGAGCACTTCTCTGCAAAATAATTACCTCATGCAGATGAAACATGCTGAGACTGAGTAATTCCCGGGTTTCATCACTGGATGACAGAGGAATCACTGATGCTCCAATGTTTCATGCCAAGATCTGAACCGACAGGAGCTCCCTGTTGCTCCCCAGTGACATTGCTGGATGCAGTGCTCACGCTCTGCATCTCATGTTCGTATACTCTGAAAGCATGTTGATGGCACGTGGGATATACTCCCAGGACAGTCTTACGTATTGGCCTTCACACCAGTGCAAGTGGAAAGACTCTTTCATTTGGTCAGGTCCTGTCCCCATTTTGCACCTGGTGTGGAGGACCTGAAAGCCTTGCAGTTCAGAGTGATGAGGAGCACAGCTCAGGAGTGCAAATCTCTCTGTGGTTTCGCCACTGTCACAGCTCTTCCACCTGCCATGCACAAGGCAGTTTTCTGCTTCACCACCCACCTTGCAATCCTGCCACTGGAACAGCCTGCCAGACTGGAGGATCCCCATGAATTTACTTTTCTGAGTTCAGGTATTTTGATTTTGATGCACACCATCACAAAGCAGATGACAGGGGTGCAAGTGAATGTGAGAGGCTGTTCTTTACTGAAATCTTACAGATTTCATCCCTGGTAGCCAGAGCTCCTCCCACGGGCTAGGATTTTGTAGAAAGCAGCTCCCTAGACAGTTGGTAAGAGGCATGGAGTTTGTGCAGACTGATACTAAGATAGGCAAAGGGTGGATGAGGGTGCTTCCACACAGCAGGCTGGGAAGGCAAAGGGCTCCGCAGTCCCCTCCCAGGCTTTGAAACAAGATGGCTGCAGCACTGAGAGTGGTGGGGAGAGGGCTTTGCTCTCCCGTTGTGCACCCCAGGGCTGTTCACAAGGGCACTGCTGCCCCTCCGCTGGCACACACCCTCAGCAACTCTCTCCTGGGCTCTATATGGAGGCCCTAAAGCTCACCCCATGATTTCGTTCACATCACAGTCTCAAGTGAAGGCCACCTGGCACATCAAAGTTGCTTCAGAGGTCACACACTCCCTCCTTGCTGGAGTAATTTTTTCCCTTTTGTCTTCTTTCTCTCACAGCTGGCTTTAAATAAAAGCCATCTGGGGCTATAAAGCCATTGTGCTCTTTGCAGCCATAGCATTAGCACCCAGTTTGCAAAGTGTAGCAAACACATTCCACATAACCAGATGCCCAAATTCTGTTACTAATAGGACATGTTTTACTTTTTCGTCAGTCTTTCTCATTGGAAAGACACAAGCCTGGGTGGAGGAAATGTGCTGTTTATTCAGTAGAGGGTATTAATCTACATTATCGCTAAACCAAGGCTTTCTCCCTAAAGGATTCCAAAGTACCTAGCTAACTATACAGCATATACTTTGTTTATCTGCCTAGCACAGGACCATCATGGCACACTAATGTGTGTTCACATGCCTGAAGTATGGTAGTTTTGCACTTGAAAATGCCAGCAAAACACCTGCATATAAATCTGTGAACTAAATATATAAATTTTCAGTCATGCAAAAGCACATTCTGTAATTCCTATATAAAAAGCAGTGCATTGTAACAGTTTTATTATAATGGTAACTTGAGGATGCTTCTTGTTTATGGGATGCAATAACCGTATCATAGACAAAATAAATTCTAAAAGGCAGTGTTGGAATATTCAGCACCAAAGTTTATTAGGTGAGGATAGAGTTATTACCAAGTCAGCTGGAAACACCCCCATCTTGCAATTTTTATTATTACGATGATGCTTTTAATTGAATACTAAAATACTAAAGGAAAAATATTCAGGAAAACCTTTCAAAATACAGGTGTAGAAGGGTGCATTAAGGAAGACGCTATTTTGGTCCTTCCTTTTCTTATGCCACCAAATATCCGTATTTCATCCATGATGTAAGTTAATCTGCATTCCACATATTCTCCCCTCCTTCCTTCTTTTTTTCCTTCCTTCTAAGGAACAAATTCATGTCTGGAAGACAACTGTCCTACCTGGTGGACTGTGTTGCTCCTCAGAAACTGAAATGGGTGTGTGACTGTCTCTGAGCCCAAATGTCCATTTAACACTGACAGCAATTCTGTCTGAAGTAGCTAGTAACTTGCCGATTGTAAGACTATGTGTTAGAGAGACATTTGGATCGTTATTAGAAAGAGGTATTTCCCTTCGACTTTGCATACCAATCTCTCTCTCACAATCTCCATAAACATGAGAGTCTATATGATATAGCACCTTTATTTATCAGCAGTGGAAATGGGGCAGTGTATAGCAGTACAACATACTAACATTTCTCAGAGTATCAGCTATATACCTACAGAGGCTGCAAGACAGAAACACTTCAGACCAGCAGTTAAATATGAAACTCCAAAAGGGCCCTGAACTAATTTAAGTGCTCAGCTCAGAACATGGTGGAGTAATACAGCTTTTCAGAGAGGGGTCATTCCGTGGTGCCTGGCAAGCGGGGCCTCTGGGGTGTTTCAGGCTGGGCTCACTACAATCTGGAGCCATGTAGAAAATATTCAGTCATTTATTTTTATTGCAGAAAAATGCTGCAGTTCTGCTTTGACTCGGGCCAGGCTGGCTGCATAATGCAGACACTCTCAGGAAGTATTTTCCCCTCAGCTCATTCCCCATGTTCTTGCTTTGACTTCTTAAGCACAATAATCTGATCCTGGTTTTTACTGAGCTACCTCAGAATTTGTTGGCTGTGTTCTCATTCAGAAATTTTACAGAAAAAGGAGATTATTACAGACACTTGTTCAAGTCCTGCTTTATACGATCGAGAGTTTCACAAGCGCTTTCTCCAACAAGCCAAACAATTCATACACAACTCCAAGTGAGATGTTCCAATCCCCACAGCTAAAAATGAAAGCTGTAACTTCAGGGTTTTTAACCCATTTATAACCAGTAACTCCACTTGCTGGTTCCATTCTCTCTTCTAATTTGAACAAGCTGAATTTGTTTTGCCTTTTATACCATCTTTCCCCATAATAATGGCATTCAGAAATTCTGTATCTTATTCTCATATTGTGAGTTTTAGAGATGGTACGTTTTACTTTGAAGAGTCATGCTAACACAACATAATAAAACACAACATGATTAAGTCTCTGACAGCAAACACTGTTGGAGATAAGACTGGGAAATGTGGTTTGATTGCTCTGAATTCTTATAATCTCATGGCAATATTATTTTATTAAAATGAAAGAGCACTGATCTTACTGAAACAAACTGCTTTGATAATGCTTCATGTAAAACTTCCATATGCCTGTTTTCCTGTGATACATTTCCCTATCACTGAATGCTAGGACCTTAGTCGGATGCAACCTCCTTGCTGATGCACAAAAAGACAGCCACTCTCTCACTAAGTCAGCCCTGCTACTTCCCACAAAGCCCAGAGATTGCTCAGAAGCCTCCCCTTCAGATACTTATCAGAGCTTTCTACTTATACCTCCAAAAGATCAAAGTCTGAGCCTGAATTGTAGCTGGCAAGGGCACCAAGTGTGGAGAAAAGGAAGAGCTCCTTCCGCTTTGAGGACTGCCAGTCAGGGAGATTTATCTTCCACCTGATACGTCCCTATCAGTCTGTCATCTCAGATCGATTCACGGCTTCATCAAACATCACAGCTCATCATTAAGCAAGGCTATAAAATCAGGTAGATGAATGGCACTGAGGCCATAGTCTGCCAGGCAACGCTGCTCCGGTTTTCTCGAAATGCCTTGGCTTCCTTTCTCCCTTTTCCCTGCTTAAATATTTTTGAAAGATGTTCATACGGCTCTTAAGCAGTGATAGCTGTGAGCTAAAGAGCCTTTGTCCCCTATGGGGATATTAGCAAGAAACGAGTTTCATCAGGTGGATATACAGAGTACAACATGGCTGCTTTGAAAGACTGAGTCTGAAAGTTTAAGGAAATTGCCTGTGATTCCTCTAGAGAGTGATTTCAGTTTCTAAAAAATCTGGAAAGTTTGATTTGCTTGTCCCTTTCACATCTCTCTTCCACTGGCAAGCTGTGGGAGTGGGATGCCCGTTTCCCTGTTCAGGCCTTTCAAAAGATCCGTCCCTCCCTGGTGGCCAGCACAGTGTGTCATGACAGACATGACAGAGGTCTTTCAGCTCCAAGGGCCAGCTGGAAGTCCTTGGAATAAGTCATGCTGGGCAGTTCCATGCGAATTCAAACTTTTCTGCCACTATTTTCCTACCTGAGCAATGAGGCTGATAGTATTTTGCCTCGTAATGTGGAATTCAGGTTTAATTAGTATTTGTAACATGTCTGAAGACAGAATAGGTTCTGGCTACCTGGCCACAAGATCAATTTGCATGTTACCTTATTCTCTTTACTATCCAACTCCAGCAGTTGGTCTTGGAGTAATGTAACACAAAACTCAACACACAAGGCAAATCTAAACAAGCTGGAGAATTCTGAGGATATCCCATGAACTTGTGAGTACCTGAAAGGAGTTGCCAGAAATTATTTATGATGGTTATACTTTGATTTGTTTCACACACTTTTTTACTGCAGGCCTACAATGAGTGCTGGAAACACCATCGCAAACTGGAAAGTCCTGCTATGGCCCTCTATGCACACCCTTGAAGGACCCTGCAGAGAAATTCTCTTTGAAGCCCAAGGCCGGCATGCCCTGCTGACTCTGTCAGGCTGGTTTCTCTGAGTTTCAAGGCTTTTTAGCAAAAGCAGCAAAAAAAGCCTGAGGTTCTGCGCCTTCCAAGAGCAGTTTCTTGTTCAGGCTAACCCTGTGAGGCTGAAATTGTGATCATAAAATCTCACAAGTTTTTTAATCCTGTGGTGGTCAAGTTTATGAAGAGGAGCTGAGGCAGAGAGGGGGATGGAACAGAACGGTCCCAGAGTCCAGTGCTTGAGAGACCAGGGCAAAACAATGACGCATGAAGTAGATACAGTACATACATATAACACATTTGCTATGCTAAAACTCCATATTTAAGCACACCTATTGCTCCAGCAATAGACCTGGCTTCATCAAGATCTAGTAGCAATAAATAAACTAGCAATTTCCACAGCACTTGAACAATCTTCAGCTTCTTTTCCTACCCACACAATGGAGATAATTTCATTTACCTGACAGTTTTTTGGGAGGAGAAGAGCAGGTTGCAGGCAAAATAAGAGTGATTCAGAAATTCTGAGGCCTTGAGAAATCAGTCCTATGTTAGCACTGAACAGCAGCAAGGAAAGGAATTTGTACAAGGAGGATGATGGGTCAGACTTTTGCTTCAGAGATTTTAGAAGCAGCAACAACAACGATAAAAAATAGCCTGAGGTTCTGATCTTTCTGAAACGGAGAATTCAGGTCTGGCTTGTGCTGAGCTGAGATTTTATTTTGTCATACAACTGTGATTTAATAGAACATTGGCTTGAGCACAGATCTAGGAATCTAGGACTTACTTGACCTATTAGCAGAGAGTTTTGCATGTAAGCACAAAGTGCTGAGCAGGTCAGCAGAGCACCACAGTCCCTTTTCTGAATTACCTAGGCTGTGCTTGCCTAGACACCAATATAGCAGTAGGAATTGGGCTAGTGGCTCAACACTCCGGGCTGTATTCTTCACCTGTCTCTACTCCACCCTTCGCTCCATCCTGAGAATCAGCAACAGGAGCAGGAGCTAATACCAATGTTTCTCTTGGCTTGCAAATGCATGAAACAAAGCAGCCCTGCTCAAAGAATTAGAAGGCAGAGAGATAAACCTCACATCCAGTGCTGACAAGTAGCCATGTGTACACTAAACTGGAAGCTGACATAAAGTGTGTCATCTCCTGGGTGGGAAAATATATCTGTTCTTATTTCTAAGTCAGTGGATCTAATAAAGTTTTGCTGTTATTTATCTTGTAAACGTTTTCTTGAGTCTACAACTGTCAGCTACCATTATTTTCTTACAAGTCTCCTGATGATACATATCATCATTCCTCAGTTCCTCATTTCTCTGTGTACATGGAAGCCTCAGCTTTCCTTTACAAAAGATAGTCTTCTCACAGCCCACCCAGATCAGCAAAAAAATTTACACAGGTGACCAGACACTAGAAGTAGAACGTGAGAAGAAAAATTGAGTCTGGCTGAGATGTGAGTTAATTCTCCCCATAGCAGCCCTCATAGCGCAGTGCTCCACATTGGTAGCTAGAAAGGTGTTGATAACACACCAGTGTTTTGGCTACTGCTGAGCAGTGCTGGCACAGCACCAAGCCCATCTCTCCATCATTTCCCCCCCTTCACCGGCAGGCTGGGGCTGGGCTAGATCTTGGGAGGGGACATAGCCAGGACAGCTGACCCAAACTAACCAAACAGATATTCCATACCATATGACATCAGCTCAGCTATAAAAGCTAGGAAAAGGAAGATTGGGGGGGGGTGGGGGGGCATTTCTCATCTTCCGAAGCAACCACTACACGTACTGAAGCCCTGCTTCCCAGGAAGTGGCCAGACATCGCCTGCTGATGGGAAGTAGAGAATAACATCATTTGTTTTCCTATGCTTTTGCGCGCGCGTCCTTTGCTTTTGCTTTACTAAACTGTCCTTACCTCAGCCCATGAGCCTTTCATTGTATTTTGTCTCCCCTGTCCATTTGAGGAGGGGGAATGATAGAGCGGCTTCGGTGGGCACCTGGCACCCAGCCAGTGTCAACCTACCACACCATTGAAAAACCAAATAAAAGAAAAATTAAACTCATGATTTGTTAAATTTTAGGATTTTTGAGTCACAAGTTTTGAATGCATTCAGCTGGTAGATCTGCACGTCCAACTTATTACATCTCTTATCACTAAGGGGTGGGGAGGCCACTGCAGCACTGGGCTGAAGGTATTTCTCTCATGCTACTGCACTAAGCTGGGCTGGCTTCAGACAGGGTGACCCTACTGCTACGTGCTATTGGGGTGGTTGAATCAGCAGTCCAAAATAACAGCATTAGCAGAGAGGTCTGATTAACAGCTCACGAGTGCTGTTTTCTCAGTGCTTTTGGAAATTACACCCTGCTGATGAACAAACTAACTTGAGTTTTAAACACCATTTTGCTCAAGTTAGAGGGCTTTTTTTGTGTATACCAGTCCAAAACTAGAGCTTTTAATTAAGCAAAACCAGCAGTGAATGCAACAGTGATGCCAACATTCCTCCATACGCCCAAGAATATCGTTTGAAGAATACCATCTAAAGCAGTGGCAGAAGGTCTGAATAATCAGAAACAACTGCTCATCTACCATATAATCACTTAAAATTATCTTGAAGAGAACCATAATCAAGCACCAGAAAGTTTCTCTACTAATTCTTGGAAGAGCTGGGATAAAAGACAGCAGAATAGAATTTATCACCCTGTGAGCCAAGGAGTATGTTATGAATGAATGGCAGGCTGTCCAGAGCTCAACCAGTCATCTCCAGCAAAGAGGAAGAAACAGAGCAGGAAGCTTTTGTTAATCTATATATTAGCTATTGAGCCACATGCTTCAGCCAATGTGGCACTGGCACTTGGCTAGCCATCAAATAAATTCAACATTTAGAAAGGATTTTTTTCCTGATGGATGCATTCCTGAGAACAGATAGCCATAAAAGAGAAAAATAGACTAGCTATGCCCCGGTAGCAACAACCTGTGAAGTCATTATCATCAACTCCCCCTTGTGAATTAGGATTCTGTGTCTGTGCAATGCACTTTCTGAAGTAATTTATCAGCACATAGATTTATGGACTCTGCAAAAGCTGTCTTGGTCATTGTTTTCTCCTCCAGTTTACTAGAAATACCTCTATTTAGATTTTGTCAAGATTACGCTCCTCTGTGTCATTGCTAGGTGGGAAAAGTGGCCTGGCCTCCCAGCAGTGCCATTGAATGCTCATTGCAAGAGGATAAAATCCAAGCAGACAATGGCTTTCAGAGAGTCTTGCTGCTTGCCTTGTCTCAAAGGTGCCCATCATTGTTCTAATTTCCAAGATGAGGAAGTTCTTGTAAGCTACACACCTCTTCATAAGGTTCACCCTCGGATTGCCTGGTATTTCCACAGCTCCTTTTCTAAATGTCTGAAATGGTTTAAGCTTGGAGTGTAGTCACCACTGAACCACAAACTTCCCAGTCGATGCATTCCTCAATGAGTAACAGTTCCTTCTGAAATACATGGTCATTTCATTTTTACATCTGGACAGAGTCTCTGGGGTCTTTTGAATTCCTTAGAATAGCGGGTAACGTAAGTCTAGCAAAGCCAGACTGTCTGCACCAGCTTCTCCACTGGCACACATCCACAGGCTGGCTCAGATGTGATTTACCTCAGCAGAGTCTGGCCTTATGTTCACTCCCAAATTGGTTTTATCTTTATTTGACCAGCTCTGTTGATAACACTGGTTCCAGCAAGGACGTAAATGGTGCGAATCAGGATAGAAGCAACAGGGAACATAGGGGTGATGGAAAACAATGTTTATGAAACAAAAATGCAGAAAAACAACAGGGAAAGGAACATTATTTTGAAACTCCAGCAAGAATGTACTACAGAAAGCCTTTTTTTTTTCCTGAATATTGAAGGGAAGGAGCTGATATAACTGGAAATAATCCAGCTCCCCCTGACAGCATGAATAAAAATCCCATATGTACAATGTGTGCTTTCTACAGATGGCAGCATGTGGAAAGATCAGAGAGTTAATGAACAAAAATATCACCGTAAAATAACCTGATGCTGTGTGTACTTCCCAGCTCCATGTACCTCTCAGCTCTTTTTTGCTCATGTGCGCTTGTTTTCACTACAGAAGTCTAGTGCAGAGCACAGTGTGAGGCTAGTGTACCTGTTACAGGTTTCTTGTCCCCTCTGTGGGTCTATGCTTTCCGTCAAGTTCAGGTTCAACTCTGTTCTGAAGTTCAGACTGCACATCATCATAAGACAGACTCACAAGTATGTATGAATTGGCTTAGCACAAGCTCCAAAGTCATTTGACACTGGAGGAGGAGAACGTGTCTGGAATCTTCCCATGAACACAAACTGTCATTGCTGCGACAAGTGTGGTGCTATCCTGGACAAAGCCCACAGCACCTTCCACTGAGAGATACTTTGAACAGTTCAGCTGTAAATAGCCTGACCTAAGAGAGCTGGCTAAAATGAAGGCATTTATAACTGAGCTAGCTTCCCACTCTAGCCAGTGGAGGGACATGGACATATCCAGCAGGACATTCACCTCATCCTATGACAGGTACCTAAGGCAGATCAGATGAATTACCCCTGGAGGTGCCTGTTTCTTCCCACTGGCAGTAATGCAGAGGTGTCCAGCTCAGAATCAGGCTACTAGCTCTTTGTCATCTAAAATTTCATTAAAAAAAAATCTCATCCTTTTGAGTCCAAGGTGCAGCTAATAGCTGCAAGGGGGAGGGTAAATGACTAAAGAGGCTGAGTAAGCCTGTTCTTTAGTCTCATTGCCAACAAAGCTCTCTTGGCTCCTTTCAGTATCTCATCACCAGCTTCCCTGGGATTAAGGCAGCCTCGGCTTTGTGCTGGAGAAATGGTCCCCTCACTGAACAGGAATTGGTTGGATTTGAGAAACACAATCAAACAGAGGGGTTGGGGGAAAATTACTAGATCAAAAGAAAAGCTAGCAAAAAATTCACAGCAAAGGCTGAATTTGAACTAACCCTCCTTTATGGAGATTGGAACCATCTTGATTTATGCAGCAAAGGAGCAGACCTTTATGGCATGGGTCATAGTGCTGAGTTTCCCTTTCTGTGCTATCTTTCTGACAGAAGATTGGGTTACAACTCCCCCCCAGTCTTGCACAGTCTTTCCTAGGATTCTACTACAACTCCATTTCATGATCCTACACATTAACTCATGAATCTACAGGGCTGTGAAATAGTGCCTGAGCTACTCTTTCCCCTCTCTTCATGAACAGCAGTCCAAGAGAATTGCAGAGTCAACAGTTTTACGCTACTGACAGGTATTTGCTTTGGCTTGCCAATTTTATCTGTAAGGCTATAAAGCTGGCACTAGAAATGGATCATGCTGCTGTAGGGCTCTCTTGCTGGCAACTAACAGGTAGAGGACCTGGAAAGAAAATGGTGCAATTCATTAAAAGGTGGAGGTGCTCTGGCATGGCTTAGGGCATACAAAGGCTCAAAGACAGTTTGTTTCCAGAAGGCAAAAAGAGGCACCTTGCGATTCCCAGGTCCAGAATGCACTGCTGGGTTTTACTCCAACAGTCAGCATAACACAGCCCATATATCCCCGGGGGCCAGGCATAACCTAGGACCTGTGGCCAGCCAGCTGCTCCTGTCTGCATGTTGTGAACCCAGCTTCTGCGCCAGCACGTGTCTCCTTTGAAGTTTCACTTCACATCCATTTGAAAATTATGCTCTTGGCCAGGTGGCAATTGCCTTTTTTTCAACCTCCTCCAGACATGCCTACCCAGTGTCTGCATGAAGTCGGATGGGAAGTCTCGTGTAGGCAGGTGAAATAAATTTATTTTTTTGCAATTCCAAGAGCATACTTCATCTCAATAATGACTGCATTTTGAATAAACGCTGAAGGTATATTAGGTACAAAATTAAAGTTAAGCAGCTCTGCAGAGGAAACATATTTACATTCAGCAGTGGTAAAACTAGGCAAATACATTTAAAAAATTAATTGCACCATAACTTAATAAGTTAATTAATAACCATGCTTAGCATTCTGCTTTTAACACTTATGTGGGTATGGTACATTTTTTACAAAAAACTTTAATAACACTCTTTATCCACTTAAACAGTTGTGATGAGTGACAAATAGCTCAGGTTGTGACTAAAACATGGACAACAAACAACTGGTTTTTTCATAGGCAGAGACAAAAAGATTAGTTCCACAAACTGGATGATCGTGGTATAATTATCAGTAGAGTTAACAAGACTGGTTACAGATAAAGAATCATCCTTTACAAATCTCAGAAGATGCATTCTCTGCTATTAGCCTGCATTCCAGTATTATACAACTGTCTTATGAAATTTTAATTCAGCCCTTATTGGAGTTGAATAATTTAATGGCAGATCGTAACAGATGGTCATCCAGTCTATGGCCCTCAAAGGAAAAAAGAAGGATGTCAGACCATGACAGTCTTCAGCTGATGTAAATCAGCATCACTCAGTCAGCTCCCATGCGTCTGCACCAATTTACTGTAGCTGACAGACTAGTCTGCATGTGCAAGGAAGATACTGGTCTAGGAGCAAGGGCACTGGCAATTTGTGTTTTACCAATGAGATGATCTGACCATTAGTTACTTGAGGATCACCAGATGGGTTTTTTTGACCCAAAACACAGCTTAGATCAGGTGTAGCTACCCCTTACACATCAGCAAGGATCTCCCTTTTTCAGGGAATTGCCTGAAAGGCATGTCATAGGCAGCCTAGGAACTGGGACAGCTTGACCAGCAACAGAAAAACCTCTCCATCTCACATACCTTTGCCCCCAGCTGAGTTCCCTGTTCCAGCTCTCAGCCTGAGCAAGACCCTGGTATGAATCAGCAGAGATCTTCCCAGGGGACATCTCTGACTTGTACCAATGATGCAAAATGGATGTCAAAAAATGATTCCTGATTTATGCCAGCCTAAACAAGAGGTGACTCAGAGCTACAGATGTTTGTCTGATTTCTGAAAAGCTGTTTGAGTCAATGTTTCTACCAGGCTGGATTTTCATTTTGCCAGAGAAACTGATGTGCAGAAAGCTAGCCCATGGCTCCACACCATATAGTCCTATTGAAGCCCTCGTTATTTGAACACTGTTCGCTCTTCAGCTCTAGATTTGCAGGAAAAGAGGGATAACGGGAAAAAAGAGCAATTGCTATTCATTCTATGGAGTAGCTGTTCCTAATTCATTATTCTCTCATTTCACAATTCAAATTCTCTGAGTATGAAGCAGAAGCCATATGGTTAAGGCTGAGCAAAATATGGGATTCCTATTCTGTGGCAAATCCCCATGTTTCCATACTTTGTTTTCATCCAAAACTGTGATGGAAAGTGAATGTTTGTTGTTGAACTTAAACTCCAGAAGCATTTCAATGAGACATTTTTTAAATGAAGAGAAACAGGTTGGCAAATTTCAAGCTGAAAGATTTCACTGCTTTTTGTTGAACTGATCTAAAACATTCCCTTTTTGGTGATCTCAGTGTTAGGCTGGATTCTCCCCTTTGTGGTGTACTGCCACATCACAGTTGAAGATTTGCCACCATTTCTGGATGAAACCTGCAGAAAATACAGCATGTACTAGAAATGACTGAACAAGGAAATATTTCATGGTTCATAGAACTCTCTTTTAAAGGAGCAAAGTCGAAATTTTCCCTATTTTAATGAAACAGTTGCATGTTCATGATGCAATCATGCACCAAGACATATCCCATCACTGCTGACAATGTACTTAGTACTTTACAAGATAAAACTCCTAAGAAATCTCCAGCACATTGACCCTAAACCCCAGGTCCCTGTTCTGCAGTTAGAACGTATTTGCAACTCACTGGTTAGTATGAATCAAGGACCTTCAGAGAGAAATGTGTGTGTTGTTACAGAGGGTCAGATTTCTTCAAGCAGAAGCAACGCAAGAAATCCAAAGTTAGTTAGGCTTACAAAATGTGGGAATCTGGGCTCAATCCTGCCAAACTACTGATCTAATGGGGCTGGAAAAGGCCTCTCTTCACAAACTGGGAATCTCCTACTCACCAGCTCTTATGAAGAGAGCTGACCAAGATGCAACGGAGTTAAGCTCAAATCTGTAAACCATGCTTAGTTAGAGGGGAGCTTTAGCTTACTGAGAACAGGTCCTGGGCCCAGGTGACTTTCCCAAGGTCACAACAGGAGTCAGTATCAAAGAATCCCCTTGTGCCCTCATTTAATCAAAGTCATTAATTTAAAGTATGAATTCTAACACCCCTTTAATCCTTCTTAACAATAAGAAGCACTATTAAATCCTTAATGTGCCTACTTTAATTATAACCTATCAAACACAGAATCAATTCTAAGCGGTAAACACGAAAAGCAGTATTCTGAAAGGGGATGAGATCATGCCTTTTAAAATGCAAATTCAGAGTGAAGCATTAAACCTATAATAAAGTTCAATTAATCTTTCCCCTTAAAACACACACAAAATATTTAATCTCAGTCTAATCTCAGAGGCTGATTGAATCAGAGCCAAAGAAGGTAGCTTTGGTCACATGTAAAGAGGCAGGAGCTGGAATGTCTTATCCTTAGAGGAACACAAATCTAGGGAGGTGGATGGGCCCGGGGGTTGGGGGGGGGCAGCAGGGAAGCAGATCCTTTCAAGTTTAGAATGAAGGTGATTATTTTTGGAGGATTATATATATTAAAATTTCCGATTATCTCATGAACCTTTCAAAATTCCCTACCTGTCTCTACCTGAAGAGACATCCACAGGGAACTTAATAGTTACCTAAGTAAGGGCACAACAGCAGTCCCTGTCAAGGGCTGGGAGAGTGGCATCCTTGGCCTTAACTGATTCACAGCTTTTTTTTGCTTGCCAGTGCTGGAGCACAGGAAGCAGAGCTGTAAATTACAGGGGAAAATTATAGTAGAAGCTGGAGAGGTTCTTGCATAGTCTCCTGGTACAGAGAACCACAAAGGATGCTGCAGTGTCCTGTGCCTTTCTCATCTCTGTCTTAGTGCAGGACCAGAGCCATCAAGGTGGTTTCTGCAATGTACTGGACAAGCTTGTGGTCAGTCCCTCTCCTCCTCCTGGAGTACCAGTCTGCTACAAGGCAACAACTGCAACCTGTTACTCCTCTTAGTCCAGGGAAGAAAAGGATTGGCAAGTTGCTGTGTTAACACTCAGCTTGTGTTTGCTACAGCTTCTTCTGCAGGCATTTCCCCAGAGCTGCGAGAAATGGGCAGGAATCGTGTATTCCATTTCCTAGCAAGTTTGTTTTCTGCTACTCAACAGTGTAAAAGTAAAAATGTAAATTCCAGTCCTGCGAGTGTTAAAGAACAGGCATTTGGGGATAATGAAGCTATTTTGTTTTACGAAAGAGAAATGTTCCAAGCTGGTTACATATTTTAAAAGGAATATTTATGTTGTAAAACAAAGATACTTCTAAACAAAAAGTCACTTGAAATACAAACAAAAATGTTTTGTTTTGACAATCTGGGAATTGTCAAATTCCTAACTATTTCTTTTCCCCTCCTGAAAAATGAATTCATCAAATTCAGCATGGTGTTGTGAAACATTTTGCTTTAAGAAAACTGGCTGGGTTTTGTTGAAAAAATGTTCAATTAGAAGATTATAGAGCAAGTCTACATCTGAACAAAGTGGGTGTGGAGGGTTATTAAATCAACATGGAAGGGGTTTGATGTGGCTTAGGTGCATGTGTTGACACTAGATGTACTGTAGTGAAGAGATATCCCTTTTATTATCAGTGTTATTTAGCTCTGATAATGGGTTCAGTCCTGCAGAGAATGTAAATGTAGCTGCACAGCTGGACAAATAATGACAGTATTTGTCTTCATGTCATTTTTGATGAAAAATACTGGCAAAAAGCCCAATGAAATTTATTTGTAATGAATTACTGGGTAATTCAACAAATGAAGTCAAAACAGCTAGAAAACACATGGAGGACAACTCTCTACCACCTTGCAAGCTTTTGTTAGCAGCAGCAAAGAACAGGTGTAAAATGTTACCATGTCAATGGGACAAAACTTGATGACTCCCAGCCACTCAACTTCCATTTATGTAAATGCCTGCCAAAGGCACTGGTTAGTAGCTGTCATGGGTTTGTGTGCTGGGGGGTGGGGGGTGGCGCGGTGGTAGCGGGGGAGGGGCCGCAGAGGTGGCTCCTGTGAGAAGCTGCTGGAAGCTCCCCTGGCTCCAA
>VYZV01000870.1:14364-27696 GCA_013401275.1 Pandion haliaetus | reverse complement strand
CTGCAGTAGGCATCCAAAGGCTTCTATAGGGTGAATAACATCAATATTAATACAGTTATATGACAAAGATACCAAGCTATTTTTCTTAAATCGACTCCCATATAATTTACCAAATACAAAAATCATTGCAGTTAATCTGCCATGGATAAATGCCATCTTTCTTTTTTTACTGAAACAAAGATTCCTCCATCCTTAGAGTGGTCACAATGAGGGGTCATAAGCCAGACACACCTCCCACTGCACTGCATGTATCCGCACATTTCAACACACAAGCTGACCACCATGTCTGCATCAAGATAAATGCCCTGTCTGTAGATGTGCCATCAACTTGTTTTGTGATATCCTGACTCCCACTGAATTTCTCCGTACTTCTACTTTACTGTAATTAAAATAAGGAATAAGACCACTGACTTTTGCTAAGTACATTGAGATCCACTAGTTACGATGCAATGAGTATGTTTTGACATCATTGTTTTTTTCCAGTGGTTCTTGGAGAATGAAAGCTCTGACATATCAAGAGTTTTGCTGCCAAGTTCCTGAATTCAGGAATGCTCTCACAGAATTCAGTATTAACAACAGATGAGTCCCTTTAGTGAAGCTGGCCTGACTCCTGGCTCAGAAACAGGGTGAATAATGCATGGGGAATGATATCTGAAACTTGACATGAAACTTTCCCTTTGCTCAAAACTAAAGCCTGATGGAGCTCTTGGCATGAAAAACAGGCTTTAATTTGTGAATTATCTGCTCTGATAACACACACCCTTTCCTATAATTCAAGAATGCTTTTCTCACTGAACTTTGTTCAAATTAATTTAGCACTGAAGCTTGCTATTAGCATTAGTATGCCACAATCCAGCACAGCATCGTAAAGACAAGGATGTAAAGAAAAGGATGTCCTATCCATAAATATTTGTGCCGCTTCCCAGGTCTCCAGTGGAATCCCCATCCATTTTGAAAATCATTTGGCAGCTTCTACAGAATACAGCTAAGCGACCTCATTTCATGTTTTCTTTGGAGATACCTATCTCTCCCCAAGGAAGAAGGAAACTTCCTTCTGGCCAAGCAGGATAGGAACACATGTAATCTCTCTGACTCGGTAAAGCATATTAATTTTGCTGAGGATGGGAAAGAGGAAGAATTGTGATCCCCTCTGATGCTGGATGCTATGGAAGGAGAGGTTTGACTACTGTGGGCAGCTAAGGAGGCTTAGCCAGTGGCAAAGCTTTAAAAGCTTAATAGGCAAGCTGTAGCTTTGACCAGAAAAAATTCCCATTGCAATGGCAGCTTGTGACAGAGACATACAATTAATTGCTGCTTACATGCCAGTCTGGGCTGGGATTTTCAAGTCTAAATATTCTCAGTTCTCATTAACTTTTAGTTATTGGTTCTTGTGTGCTCTACGCATCCTCAACCCTCAGTCTACATAGCTATAACTTTCCAGAGGATACCGAGATCGAAGGAAGTGCTCCATTTTAAACTTCCTGGAGGCTTTTGTGTAAGAGGTAAGAAACTAAACAAGAAAAAAGCACATAGGAAAGTTCTGCTGGTATTTCAACATGTATGAAAACAGGTATGTAAGAAACCTTCCTTGCTTCCTTGTATTTTCAAATTCTCCACCTTGTGTCAGAAGATCTACAGTTACCCTCTGCAACCAAATTACATTGTCTTTAAGTCACACGTTAGGTTATACCAGTAGAGCTTTGGCCTGACCTCCCTGTTCCCCGTATTTGCAGACTACCAGACTTTCCTCTAAAATGCATTCAAAACATAATAAACCACCCATCTGAGCTTGGCCTCTGGCATTCACTATGCTTTCATGTTTCCCTGACCTACCTCAGTAAAAAATCTTGTCTTTTACACCTTGCAGTGCAACTTTCAGTAAACAAACTCCCTGCAATTGCTAGAGACTCTTCTATCAGCATTACCTGCCTGTAGCTAATTAGATTTATGCAGGTTTGTTTCTGCTCAGCGATCCTTAAATATCAAGTTCCATATCTCTTGGTCCCAAGGCATCTAAGTGGGAACCTGTTAGTCAACAGGATACAGTCTGGTGAGTTTGAACGCATTTCAAATACTGCAACATAGCCAGGAATCCATCTGTCAAATGAGCATCTTTGGCTTACAACTCCAACTGGTTTTTCCACAGAATATGAGAAATTTAAAACATGCTTCTGCTTTTTTAGAGCAAGGACAGAATAAAGTCTTCCCTGATCACCTGATACATCACTGGAGTTCTTACAGTATCAAGGATGAATCAATACAAAAAGACTATATGAATGTTGGTTTGGACAGTTCATGGATTAATAGGATTTGCATTAGAGAGATGAAAAGCAGTTTAGGAAGGAGGAGTAGAAAATCTGGTACCAAAAAAAGATGTCCAAGAAACCTTTTAGACTTTCTTGGATGCTTTCCAGCTGAGTATCTCAGAGCGTTTCATCATTTATGGACACAGGATATGTCTACTCTCTAGTCACAGAGCCTAACAAATCGATAGTAGTCTAGCTGTCTGTACAGAACTCAGTGCGGGCTAATTTACCATCCTCAGGCTCACAACGGCCACAGGAGTGGGTGCCTATCTTAAATTTAACACACAACAGATTAAGGAAGGAGAGCACATGACTTCATCTTTATCATGTCTCCTCACATGACATTGGTTGAAGTGCCTGGTCCAGGCCTTTTGCTAGGGTAGATCCAGATTGCAAACCAGCAGTGACTACACTAAAATAACACCTATGTACAGTGAGGTCAGAAGTGAGCTGTGACACTTCTCAGCACTGCCCATCAGCTACCAAATGCTTGTTCATATGGAGAAAAGCAGGTTAAACATTATGTTGTGAGTTACGAGTGCTCTTTGATTCACGCAAATGTGGCGGAACTGATAGTCAATCGAGATTCTTACAGTAGCCCCAATTCTTCAAAATATATATATGAAGGATCACAAAAACCCTACCTATGCACATTGTTTGTAGAAAATGGGGGTGTATCTACATTAATCAGCATGCACATTTTGGTAAATTCACACAAGATTATAGGAAGGGAAGTATTAATTCAGCTATGGATGTTAGTATAGAAAAAGAGGGAGCTCCTATTTGCTGCCTCAACTGTAGACAAAAATGCAATTCTTTTCAATGATATTATACTGGATTACATGCTGAACCATATTAACATATTCCCCAGTGTTTTGTGATCTTATAATGAAGCTTCTATTACAAATCATCCATGAAAGAGATATTATTGTGGGAAAAAAAACCCTTAGACTTCAGACTGAGAAAGCAGTACCATATCAACTAGTTTAAACTGTCATGGTTTTACTGACAACTTTTGATGGGGGTCACCACAGGACAAACAAGTGGGAGGCAGGACTTGGAAAAAACATACCCCTTCCCCTCATTCGCAACCACTTGTTTGGTGGATGCTCTATGTCACAGCATCGGAGAAGAGCTCTACCACTGCTTCACTTTCACTGCAACAGCATTACATCCTCCAAGATGTCTCTGAATGGAGTGATGATCCATCATCCCAGCTAGATCAGAAAAATTTAGACTCTTAGAGATCCATCAAAGTCCAGCAGCTGGTGACAACTTCCTGCACTGCTGGAAAATATCACCATGGCTCATGCAGAGAACTGGTTATTTGAACAGTCAGTGGGTGATTACATTGGCTTGGGCCCGAGCTTTAAGTCTAACAGGTATTGAGCCTGACTACTGCTCTCTGCAGCTGATGAGTAGACTCTGGTGGATCCCAAGAGCTTTGGGTCAAGTCATATTAACATAAAAGGCAGCTATAACTAGCATGGAAAGAAACTCAGTTCAGTCAGAGCTGTTTTCCTTGAAATTTGCTGTGATACCTTGAATTACATCCACTTAATTTAGGTTTAATAAGAATGTTATTATAGGTTAAACAAATACCAGTGGATCACTGAAGACAAGAATGTGCTGCATTGTTGTAACTGTTCTGGAGAAGATAATTACCTATTATACTTTAAACCTCAAACACTTTTTTAATAATCATTGTTTAAATAACATACATTAACTGCCTTCTTAAAAATTAACCTTTGAGAATCATAATTTACTACAGCAACACTTGCATGTTTGGAAACCCAAAAGATAGGAGTAGTGTCTAGTGGTGAAATCTGCAAGTTAATGAGTCTTTGAATCTTTTCAGGTCTCTCCCACAGCCGCTCTCTATGATCTGGGTAATTCGACTTTCTACATTACCCTAATGTTATTCTTTTCCTTTTTGAATGACCATCATCATCAGCTATGAGCAGAATGGATTGTAGAAACTGTGATTGTTCTGATACTTCAGAAGACCAGGCTGGTATTTTCTGATGCAGAGGATACCTTGTGAACAGCAAGAAAAGGCTCAGGAAGGGGTGGGGACAGCTCTACACTTACTGCTCCCCACCTTGAGGCAGGCAGACTAGAGAAGCACTCCATCCCATGAGAAATTACAGCATTAAAGCTGAGCCAAAGGATAATGATCTTTGCAGTCACTTGAAGGTTCAGAGTGGTCTTTGAGATGTCTGTTTTCCTCTCTGGAAGCTGGAGCTCTGACCCATGCATTGAATGTTAACCCTGTCATGCCAAGATGTACCCCAGACTCTCAAAGGAAAGTCAGCTGATCTCCGTCTTTCTTATTTTTGTCCCCACTACACTGCGGGTATAATTCTCTGAAACAAGCACAGTAACATTTTACCCTGGTCCACTCTAAAACAAGATACTCATGATCATTCTTGGAAAGAGCTAAACATCCCCATCTAAAGGGAAGGGCTGCTTTCCAGGAAGCCCTTAGAGTCCCTCGACTTGTCTTGAGTCCCTCAATTTGCATTTTCTGAACATTAGTATAGTTGACAAAGCACCTCCTTATCAAGAGCATTGCCTGGGGCATTGCACCCATCAGATCCAAAGCCCTTGGAGTTGATAAAAAAAATCCAGCTTCCCTGGGAAGAAGACCTGACCCTTTGATTTCCCCCGTAGGATACATGTTCAGCATGAGGTAATTGTGTCAGCAGTCACTGAACTATGAACATTCCTGCCTTGTAAGAGGCTGTCCCACCCCATGCAAATGTTCCCTGATTAGTTTTTAATGAAAAACAAGTTTGCATCAAAACTGAAATTATATTGTCAGCAGTTAATTATCACTTGTCAAACAGAGCACATGCTGCATTGTGGATTTAATTCTCATGTAGTTTTGTAAAACTGCATTCCTTTGCATTGGATGAGTGAGCCTCTTTTTGTCAAGAGATGTATATTGTTTGAACTGCTCTCAGTGGATCCTGGTATTTAAATGAGCTTTTGATTTCCTGGAAGATGACAGGCCCAGTGTTTTTAAAGTGGCTCGTCTGGAGATCAGACAGCACAATAGTGAATATATCCTAATGATTGTTTACATTGTACTCTCACACTGATAGAACACTTTTTATCCTCAGGTATTTCATAAATTACTTGTAGCTATGGGTCTACTGTTGGATATACTGAAGTATTACTTGAATGGCTCTAAAAAATGTATTTGATGAAATACAGTTTTTGGTACACCTAAGGCATCTTCATTTCTTCCATTTAAGGAAAAAGGTCATCAGAACACTTCAGCATGTTGGTTCTTTTGCAAATTCATTTTGAATCCTTTGAAACAGAACCAGCTTGTAAATTTGGATGTTACTTCTGACACTGTTCACATTTTATAAACAGCCCTTCTCTTGGCTTTTAGAAAAAGTGAATATGGAAGACTGTCAAAAGAGTAATTTCTCTTTACCAGGAGAGGGTTGACTCTCTCACAGTCACAGGCTGAGTACCTTAGTACCTCTGCTGATGCATTTGTTAGAATCTCCTGGGAAGGAGGACTATCTCAGCACAGGAGACTGTGCAGTTTATGAGAGAGCAGTCTACGTTAAGGACATTTCCCCACTGTCAGAGCCTAGAAGACTTGCACATTTTGCATGCTAATCTGAAAATCTCTTGGCCACGGAGTTAATGTTCACACACTCACTGTATCCCAATATCATCTTTGATACTTCTTATTGAGAGGGTGATTGGCACCATGATCTTTGCAGCATCTGATGATGTGCCTACACAGCCAGGCCACCATGTGGCATCAGGCTGTGGCAAGAAAGGGAGCAATGGCAGAAGAAACAAATCAAATATTATACTGTTACATTACAGACTATGAAAATTACCCTCATCCTGCCAGAGTATACCCAATGAAGGATATTTTCTCTTTCTTTTTGGCAGCCTTTATTTCTTGCTGGTCCACAGTTTCCTTTGTCCGATTAGGGCTGTAAATGCAGTCATTTAAATTAAGGATTCATGCAGCTTGCATCTGCTAAATATCTTCCCATTAACCAGATGACACTCCTGCTCTGCATAAGGCAGGAATTCCTTTATCTGGCATGATTAAAGGAAGCAGCATTTTCAAGATGCACCTATAAATTCTTGCATTCATTTAAGTCACAAACAGCATTAGCACAATGGACAGATTGTGTCTAAGGCTGGGAAAATAAAACTGCCACATGATATTGATTTAAGTGTCATCCGACCATCCACACAGTTCAAAAACCAGAGTATATCTGTGTTAGCACAGCCATCGATAAATATAAGAATTAAGGAGACGGCGTGAAGGAGAGAAGAAAGAACAGCTGACAACATCGGAGACTTAAATCCATTATCTTTTGGCCTGGGGAAAGGAAAACAGACATGCAGTCCAGTCTGCCTTGATTTACAATGCCACCCAAACCCATGCCGCTTTCACAGACTTGTTCGTTCCATCTTTATCTCCTCAATCAGAAGACTGAGTGTCATACCAACATGCCGAGAATGAGCCCAGGCACGCATCTGGTGCCAGCAGGCACAGACAGGCTTATCTCTGCCTGGTACAGCAGCTAAATGCTCATGAACACATACTGGTCAGCAACCTGTTCCTGTGCATGGCAACACTGAGGCCACACAATTGGAGCTAATGCTCTGAAGAAGCAGCTTGTGAGTTTTTTGCGGAGCCAAACCAAGGAGCAGAAGACAAAAAGGAGGATGTAGTTCCCTGTGTTGTCAGCTCCGGCAGCATTTGGTGCTTTAATTGAGGCTGCAGCTTAATGCATTAAACAAAACAGGTCCAAACAACCTAAGCTCCAAGGCTGAAAGCCAGGCTGCGGTGGGTCTCTGCTACAGACTGGTTCCTGGTTATATGCTTGCATTTATGACTTATGGAGAGTCTTGAGCAGCACCACACACACCATGGCAGTTTTCCAGCCTTAAGAGTCCAGGCTGGTTTCTGTTCATAGGCAACTCATTTAGGATACATTTCCTATGTGAGAGAACTTTCCACATAGACTAAGGCTGTCTACATTTATGCAAGGACAAAATAGAAAGAAAAATAGAAAAGAAACAGAGCAACATGAGAATTAAAAGCACTGAACTCCAGGCAATATTATCTTATTTTATAATTCCATATCAATGCCACCACCTCCAATTTTCTGCATTGTCCTGTAATTTCCCTTAATGCAGAACTAGGTTCTAATCATTTTGCATAATTTGAAATATTGTTTCTTTGGGTGAATGCAAAAGGTTCTGCAGGGTATTTTTGGTTTTGTTTTTTCTTCCCTTTCCCCAGAATGTTTTTATGAAAATTATGCCTCTACAGTAGCATACTTCACTTAAACAAAAAAGGAGGGAAGGACCATTAAGGATCAGCCATGATGTGTATTACAGAGGGATAATGTGAGTGATGCCTTTTAGCCAATTTACTTTTTAACTAAGGGTTACACTAAATAGTTGCGTCGTGATACACAGGGAAATGCCTGCTGTTCCAATCACATACCTCCCCACCTGCTCTCCGCAGACGTTGGCCCTGAGGATTTTTCCAGTCACTTATCCCAGCTAAAGTAAAGCCCTCTAAGAACAGCCACCCATCATGTCAAGTGAAATGCTCTATTTGAAAAATAGTGGAGTGCTGTAATTAAAAATACTGCAATTTCATTCTAGCCTCTGAGAAGTCAGCCGTGCCCTACATTGCAGTCCTAATGTTAAAGATGCTTTCCCCAGACATGGATGGAAATTTCACAAAATTGTCTTTGAGAGGATGCATGCACAGTGGATTTCACCCCCAAGGAACTCATGATAGCAAAAAATGTGTGATGCTTTGCACTTACACTATCACCTTTCATCAGAGGATCTCAAAGTACTTTGCAAATGCTAACAGAGGGAGCTCCACAGTATTGTGTCGTCAGGAGGCTTTCAATGTATCAATTCCAGCCAATTTTTTAGTGAAGTCTTTAATGCCACCGTGATTTTCTTCCCCCAGGATGTCACTTCATTCTGCTCCAAGAAGGTCAAGGAAGGGTGAAACAGACTCCTGCAGATTGCTCAAGGACTTTCCAGACACTAGGAAAGAAACTTTACACTACAGTCTTGCATTGCCTCTAATGCAGATGGGATTGAAGGCAACTGGTAAAATCACAACCAAGCACAGGCCTTATACAACCTGCTGCTTAAAAACAGATTTTACCAGCTGCCCGAGGGATGTGCTGGGGCTACATACTCTGCTCTGAAACTCTGAACTGCTCATTTCCCAAAGCAGAAGGAAGCACCTCCACAGAACTGATGGTTTCTCAGAGCTGATGTGAAACAGCCCTGGAGGTGAAAGCTGCATGGTCATGACTCACCATTGCAAAGTGTGGGAGCTGGGAAAGAATGCTTATACCATGGAACTGCAGGCACCCCAACTATCCTTGATTTTCCAGCCAGCCAGCCGTTGGAGAAGGGCTTTCTCTCATCTGCATTAAGGTTTCACTTCAGTTGTTCAGAAGAGGGCATCTCTCCCTCTATCTCCATCATGTAGAGGGACCACCTAGAACTTACAGCTGAATGCCTAATACTGTCTCTCCCTTATGTTTTTGCATTAAGAGTATTTTTTCCTCATTTTACAAGTTTGGGAACAGACACAGAAATCACGGAGTCCTACAGAATCACATCTCTCACCTTTTCATCCTTTGGGGTATGATTTCTTGCCTACATCTCTGCAAGAATTTTTTTTTTAAGTGTGAACAAAATGCTTAGAAAGGATAAAAATCCCACAGGGCTGAACCAAACCAGGGCACCAACCATCACTGTTTTCATTTTGGCTGCGGATAAACTCCAACCTCATTGCTTATCTTGAAAGTTGCAGTAATCCAACTTGGAAGCCAAACCTTCAACCAGTGTAAGACACTGAAATCAAAGGCACTCTGCAGATTTACACCAGCTGAAGTTGTGCTTTGCTCAAACTCACAACAGACATTAGGTAATTGCATTGAGAAGTGAATCAAAGAAATGCCTTTTTTTTTTTGCTGACAACTTTAAAATCATGCTTTTCATGTGTGAAATGAAAGATTTGTATAATTGCTCATCCTTTGAACTCCAGTTTATTAAAACTGTGACATGCACATTAAAATGAGATTATATATAAAGGGAGGAGAAACACATAGTAAGTAATTGCCACATAATGCAGTAACTTGGGGAGAGAAACAGCATACATTTGTTGTCAGTGCTAATGAATAGACTATCCAGAGTTGTGATAAAGTTTCTCTAAGGGGCAAAGGCGAAGAAAGAAATTAAAGTTCTTTAGTGTTTAATTCCTGTATCATCCCCCTGACAAGTCTATCTCCGCAAGAGAAACCAGAGCCTAGACCTGATCCCACATCCTTGTGGATATTTAGTCCCATTGGACCATAGTTACAAAACCAGCATCATGTCGTAGGCTTCTGCACAGAACTGAAAGCAGTAGGGAACCAATCTAAGAAGCTTCAATGTCACATATACAAATTCAGGAGTAGATGCAACTTGCCAGGGCAGCCTTCAGACTTCATATGGGATAGCTTAACCTCGCTATCTTTTTACATTCACCTCTATTTTTGGAAAAAAAAGCTTCAGACAAAGGGAATGCCTCTGTCACTTGGACCAATTCAGACAGAATTTACATGAACCTAGAGAGAAGTTACATGAGACTAGATCATTCCTGGCTGCTACACCACAGACTGTGGAAGTAGCCTTCACTGCTGAAAATCCCTGAAGCACTGACTGCTGGGGGAGGTAACAGGGCAGGCTTATTTCCCTGCATGTACTGTTCTGTATGCACTCCCCCATGCCTCTACCACTGGCCAGCAGCCAGAGGCAGAATACCAACTAGAGACCTTTGATCTGACCCACTATTTTGATTTTTGCCCTTCTGAGAAGCTAAAAAACACTGTAATTTACAGTTTCCTGCAGCCTTCCATGGCTGTGATAACTGTACTAGTTTAAATCTATTACATTCATTTTGAATCCAGCTACAGAATACTGAGAAGCAGTATTTGTTCATGCTGTGACTTTACTGTCCTAGCACCAGGAACTTGTAAGTCAAAATTCCTATCATCAAAACCAATGAAAAAATCAGCTTTAAAGTAGCTGAGAGATCACCTTCTGAGAAATGCAAATGTTGTTTATGTGCTAAAGGGACTAGCAGAACATACAAACTGCATCAGTTGTATCCCAAAGAAAGGCCAGAAGAAAAAGAGATTGAAGAGACTGACAAGCCACCCCTTCCTTCAACTCATCCACCCCCAGGGAGATCTCAGCCTTTCTTCTACCTAAATAGTAACTAGTGGAATCCACTTGCTGAGGCATCAAAGTGGCACCATGAAACAACTATTTAACTCTCCTAAAACATAGGCAGGCAGCTGCTCTCCAGAGAGCCATACCAGGCACAGGAGACATCCTCACCAGCACAGCTCTTTTCTCTAGCCTACTAGTGAAACTCTGCTAGCAACTGTTCTCAAAGCTGCCTAAGTCAAAGCAAGGTATGTCAGTAAGGCATTTAAGCTGTGAAGCCCATGTACAAATGGGATGCAGCCGCTAGCAGGAGTGTCTCAGCCAGCAGACCAGTGAGAGATCAGGAGCTGGAGGATGGTGAAGGGCAAGGACCACTGCTCCAGGCACAGCTGAATCTGGAAGGAGCCGTCTGTTCGTCTGTCTGCCTGCAGCCTCAGGGTTCTACAACCTAACAGTGAGGAGGGATTCACTACGCCTGACTAAATGATAGGTTTCTAGGCTTCCTTTAGAGGCAATGGAGAGAGATTAATTCTTTTAGAGGCTGGATCATCTTGTTTCTCCAAGGAGAACACACTTCTTTTTCCCCATTGCTTTCAGAATATCCCCAGAGCTTGCTGCCTAACANCCCCCCACTGCTGGTGGTGATGGCAATAAACCTTACAGTCTTTGTACCTTCACTGCAGGCCCTTGAGCTTGGGTTCTCACACATGATCCCAGTCCTGCATCACCTGGCCACACAGCTGCTTCCATACTAGCTGATTAGAAGTAAAAAGAGGAAAGGAAAACTTGGTATAAGAAAAAGGAAAGTTGGCAGGGTTATTTGAGACTTCTCCTCTTTCCTGAAGTGACTGTCAGTGTTAACATTTTACAATGCTTGTGAAGTATCAGATGGGAATGGTGGTGACTGCTGGTCAGGATAGAGTCATTCAAATAGATTCAGGCCATTTCTCCTGTCATCCTAATTGTTGCTGTAATAGAATGGGATGCAGGGAGAAAAAGGAAAAAAAAAAGAAAGTGGCTAAACTGACAAGCCCTTTCTTTCAGTTCTAAGTCCCTCAAAATCCTAGCTCTCTGGATTTACATGGTTTATTAACAGCAGGTCCTACAAAGTGGAACAAAAGTACTAACCATTCAGGATAAATGCTCATGCCGAGCTAGCTGTGATGAAGCCCTTGTGTTACCTCTGAGCATCAGCATCGTGACAGGCCACCCAGCACACACTGGCAGAAGCTGGGAAGAAAAACCCTCCCCAAGACACAGAGCAGTTTGCAGCCAGTCAGCATGGGGTATTTTCTCTATATCCACTGAGATGTCTCTATCTCCTTTCCCAATGTATAGACTGAATGAGGCAGAGAGAAGCTATAGGGCTGTTCTGGGATGGCGCTGCAGAGGCAAGGCAAAGTGCTAACGATGGTGGGCAAGGGAGGGGTGCTAATACATATTAAAAGCTCTTTATCCCCACTTTTCCCAGGCCTTACTAACTTACATGAACCCCTGGAATACCATAGCCCTGTGCTCACTGGAGTACAATGAAGCCCCTGTTGGATTTAGCCCCAGGTGAATTGTCCTAGTTTCCATAGGAAGGGCAGGGTGAGATCTGAATCTTGGATGTCCATATGCAAGACCATGCCTGAGCATGTGGCTCAGCCTGTCTCTGCTCCCAGAGGACTGTGTGATGTCCTGCCAGCACAGCATCTAACACAGCAGGGCCACAGCCTCATGTGGGCCCTCAAGGCCCTATTGGAAAATAAATAATAAAGACTGTGTTGCTACAGAAGTGTAAAATAGTCACAAAGACAGGATTATCCCATAAAAAGGAAGGGAAACTCAATGAAATGCTGTTTCACAGATCACGAGCTTGTCCCTTCCAATTCCTTCAGATATAGTAACCCAACAATGCGGGGTACACAGCAATATTGTAAAGGCCTGAAGGTGCAAAGTTAATGCTTTCCTAAGCAGAGGCAGAATAGACAAGGGGGGTGGGGAGGGGTGGGATGGGGAATGTCCGTGTGTGTAAATGTAAGAGTTCGTCCAAAAGGTTCCCAGAAGAGTAAATCCTCCCAAAGGTCAAAAATCATTTTGCACAAAGATGAGAGCCGGCTGAGAAATGCAGAGTTTAAACATTGCAGCAAACGGCAAATTAACTGAATTGGACTCTTTCCTCAAAGAAGTGTGAGTTCACGTGAGTGCGTGTTATGGGTTTGTGTGGTGCGGTTTTCCTCGGTGGCAGGGGAGGGGGGGCTGCAGAGGCGGCCCCTTTAAGAAGCTGCTAGAAGGTCCCCTGGCACCAAAATGTCGGACCCGCGTCTGGGAGAACATATTTAAGAAGGGGAACCAGTAGTGTGGGGGTTGGGAAACCTGAGAGGAACACCTCTGCCGATACTGAAGTCAGTGAAGAAGGAGGGGGAGGAGGGGCGCCTGAGGAGGCTGATGGCCCTGCAGCCCGTGGTGAGAAGGCAGGCTGTCCCCCTACAGCCCATGGGGGTGAACGGTGGAGCGGAGGCTCCCGAAGATGGCCCTAACCCCATGGTAAAAACCACGCTGAAGCAGTGTGAGACTGGAGAGCAGCCCGCGGAAAGGACCCGCGCCAGGGAAGTTTGTGAGGAACTGCAGCCCGCGGAAAGGAACCACGTTGGAGAAGTTCGTGAAGGACTGTCTGCTGTGGGAGGGACCCCACGGTGGAGCAGGGGACGAGTGAGGAATCTTCCCCCTGAGGAAAGGAGCGGCAGAGACGATGTGTGGCGAGCTGACTCAACCCCCATCCCCTGTTCCCCTG